>KZ308117.1:985035-1275184 GCA_000376725.2 Ladona fulva | reverse complement strand
AGAATATTATATTATTTTTGTCATGACTTATTTTGGAGTTTTTTAAAATTTTTGCCTTCTGAATTCAAGGTCGTCTACCGTTAGTTTCAAGCATTTTTTATCGTTGCTTGCATAACTTCCATTGATTTCTCCGTGATTGTATTCTGTAATCTGTCATTTGTGAACTTTCTTCTAAAATCCTCGTAAAAATTAATTGTCATCGAGTATTTTAAGTAAAGTGTCTCAAGCGAATTAGTTAGCTGTATTATAATGTAACGTAATGTCTAGTAATATATCGTGTTTTTATTTTACGAATTATTTTCCAGTAGCATATGACGCCGGTAAAATTTAATAGAGCATTTAATAATCAGTAGCTCCCACAGGTATGCAGGGTTACAATTTTGTCGTGAAATAGCCTAAGATATGGAAAACTGCGGTTGAACTCTGTGTCAACTACGGAAGCATCAAATTACAAAGACAATTACCGCTTTCTCGAGCGATTCAAGGAAAGCTCGTCGTGGATGAGAGCCAAGTATCCATCGACGATTAAACATCCTTTCACCAAATCCCGGTTTGTGTCATTAGAGTTCCTTTCGTGTTGTTTCCCTCAATCACCCTCCTCTCGTTCATCACCCTTGTTTATCCTCTGCTCGCGTCCTCTGTTTTCTTTTCGTTTTCGCTGTTTGCGGATTTGTTGGAAGGAGAATTTTTTTAACGAGAGCTGTTTACACTAAAGATTACCTCTAATTATTTCGCTATCTCCGGTTGTCATCTTTCGGAATGTTTATCTCTTTGCGTCGAGGAATATTTATGCCGTGAATGCATAAGGGTTGTTGTTGAAAGTATATTCCAATGAATGCAATTAATGACTGAATGGATTTCTCCTAATGAGCTTATTTTTTTATTTGCGGAATGATCCTTATTGCTTCGAATTTTTCATGATTGAAGGATTTATTGCACAATTACTCAAGTGCGTGTGAGCTCCTCGAAGAGATCTTCCGAGTAATGATTACACTCGGATGAATGAAATTTAATGAAAGAATGACATTCGAAATTTTAACCTGAAAAGGGATACAATTCTGCTTAACACGCTACTGAGCAGGTATTTCAAGTTTTTTGACATTTTCCTTCACTTACTCTCCATATCTTAATTATTTGGTAATTTTTAAGTGTAGAGGCGAAAAGAAAAATCATATTTGGTATGCAATAAATTTTGTTTGACCGATTTTCCTAGAACGACCTGTGGAAATTGAAACAGCTTACTAGTTTCCGTATTATCGTGGGAACTACAAGAATTGTAAAGCGAAAGACGATGAAACGTAAAAACCTAAAATCTGCTGTAGAAGATTGCACGATTTCATCTAACAAAGTAACAAAAATAAGTATTCATTGGAATTATCAGTTCTTACTTGTACATCTTATATTTAAAACTTTTATCGATTCATTTTCTACGATGTATGTATTATTTTCCAATTTATTAATTTTATTTTTTGATTTTTTATAAAGATGGACTCTGAAATAAAATTCATACCTAGATACAAATAGTAAAGGCTTTCCTGTGTGTTTTTCAACGAATTATTATAGCGATCCAATTCTCCTTATGATGAAATTCATTTTCTCGTGGAAATTTCGAAGGGTTTATTTATACCAGAACATGCACATTTCCTTTAATTCACTTAAGCGATGATGAAAGGGTGGCAAGATTAGAAGATTTATGTAAGCCTCGGCCTCGGTGTAATAAAAGCATCTGTCTATATCTGAACGTTCATCCCCCTTCCTATCTGCAGCCATTTCTCAATATCTGCCCCCCTATATCAACATATCCCTTCCCGATCACCTCTTCACGTATTCCCCTCCGTCAATGCGTTTGGCGCAGTCACCCTTCGGATTGCAGCTCATTCGACATCCCTCTTAGGGTGATTGCGTGCCGCCTCCCCCACTATTACTGCGCCTCCCTTCCTGGACAAGGGCCGTCTCGTATTTTGCCGCAGCATTCCCCACGGTCGCCGCGGTTACATTTTTTTCCCTTTTCGCGGCCACCTGCGTCCGCCTACGTAACGCGTAATAAAGGCAAAAACGGTACTTGACTCCGTGGAGGCTGAGGGGTTAAAAATTCGGAGTCGGTGCGTACCGAAGAGCACGCATTTTTTCGGAATCCTCGCAGTTTTCGTCGACCGCGGGAGTGGGTATTTGAACACGTTAGTGTGGTTGGGGGATGTGTCGTTTGCTAAGTACGGAGGTCGTCGTCCTTCTCTTTAAAGGCTTCGGCTTCGATCCCTCCTCGCAGTGTTGCCGGGAGAGTTTCTGCTGTTAATAGGATGTTTCGAGGGTGGGGTCATAAGGGGAGACGGATCCTAATCGTTAATTGAGGTTAGGGTGACATAAATAGGGCTATTATGTTGGCTGATCGTATTTTTTCTCTCATGATAAGGAAAGTATGGCGGAAGTAAAACATTAGTGGGAAAATATTTTTTGGTTTGAGGGGTTCTGTTGTGGAGAAATTATTTCTAAGAATGCTTGATTTATGTTGTGCGAGGCTTTTATGATGCGGATTTTTTGCCCTTTCAGCTCTAGTTTACGACCTCGAACAAATCGGGAATTCGTTCAGAATTGGCACCTTATTGGAGGTTACGAGGATTATTTAATTTTGTTAATGCTTCCGATTTATGACATTTTATGAAGTTTATTTGCTAAGTGTACCTTTTAGCTTATCGTAGCATAAAAATGATTTAGCGATGTTTTATATTTTTTAACGATTCATCCCGACGATTAATTCTTATAAAATTAAGATTAATGTATTACTGCTGCTACTTATGTTGTATTTTTCACTATATCACTATCACTGTCCAAAATATTGTCTTATCGAATAAATTGGTAAATAGATCTAATCTTTCTTTGAAATTTCACCCCCAATATTTTTCATTGCCGTTTACAGCCGATAGTTCAGTTTTTTAAATATCTTTTTACTTTGAATTTACTCTCAAGTTCGTGTGTCATTACGGTGTAGCCATCGAAGCCGAAAAGAAATATCAACAATCTCGATTTACCAAGGTCGTTCCGCCATTTTAGTTTCATTATAGTTTATCAGTTCGAAGCGATCGAAAGGATGGAAAAATTACGAAATAATTAGTTTCTTAGCTTAGATATGCGTAATTTGGGTCTTAACGATTGGCGGATTAATCTCGACGAAACCCCGTGTAAAATCGAGACAGATAAGCCTTTCCCCACTATTATTTGTTTTATCGCATCATAATATGCGTTTAGCATTCTTCGCGGAGAAAAATGCAGATTTAACCACCGCGCAATGGTGGGGATACAAAAGAAGTTGGACTACTTTCCTGGAGGCGTCCTGAGAGAGGCGAGGAAGATGGAACGGGAGCATACAAGAGCTAATGGAGATATTTATCTCGCGAGGTTCTCTGCGAGCGTCGCCTCGGAGATGGTCTTTGTCACAGGGCGTCTCCAAGCAGCCGCATTAAGGGATTTTAATTGAAAACGGCTCCTAGAAAAGAAATGCTGCCGCCATCGCTTCAGCCTTTTGTCTACGCTCGAATTGTTCGCGCAATCATTTTTTCGCCATTTCTTTTGATCCCGCTAAAAGGGTATTACGAGGGGAATTCGCTAATCGTCGAAACTGACGTTTTTTCTCTGAAGCGTGGTCGAGATCTAATGAATACAAGGTTTCGAGGTACAGAGGAGGAAGTAGATTGTCTCGGGGGTATTTTCCCAGCGAATGCTTTTGTTGTTTCTGAGTATATCTTTATCGTCTGGAGCGTTCGTCTCCATATTTAATATCTACTGGTTTTTTCTAGAGAGCGGAGCTTTTATTACCCAGTGTACTGTGGCATTGATCGCGGGAATCGTTGAGATTTTTTTCCCTCCCGTAAATCCAACGGGCACCTTTGCCGCTGGCTCCCTCTTTGATTTGTCCGTCTTCCGATCAAGCTCACATCATTTCGTCTTCCATCGTTAACCCATCACGAGTTTTCCATTAGATTTCCTTCCAATCGCTCTCAGTGGTTTCCGTCACATCGCATATATCTCACTCGCAGCCGTCAGCTTTTTTTCTGCTCGTCATCGTTTGCGACCCATCGCTTATACCTTTCGCATTTTTTTCACGGAATTCCTTTTGTGTCGTGACTGTTAAAAAAGTTTGTAACTTACGTTTGTTGTCGCGAATAGCAGGTGTTTGTCGTAGATTACCTTCGTCACTGATTGACTTTTTTTAGGTGTTGATTTTTTTAGATTACCCTCTCTCGGTGTATTGAAATGTTTGACGGAATTCTTTTTGTTCGGATTAATTCGAGGATACTCCGGATGTGCCGGAAGGATGCTGTCAGTGTACCGCGTGAATTTTGCGTATTCATTGTTTCGAACGTTATGTTATGTACGGGCTTTAATATTTGTCGTATTACGTCTGTATTTGTGTTTCGTGGTTATAATACTTAAGATTTTCTATCTGCGCTCTGAATTTGTCTTAAATGATGAAGGATTTGGACAAGCCTAAAATTGAAATGAGCTTAAATAATAAAATGATAAATGATAAAATGAGCTTTCAAATTGGGGTTAATACGCCTATTTTTGTTTATGCAGGCTGAATTTTACAAAAAAGTTTTTAAACGTAAGCCTGTAGATTGTTAAATTATAATGCTGCAACTATACAGCAATTATGAAAAAGTCGTGACATTTTTTGCGCACTGAAATCGATTGACACGATACTGTGGGTGTAGATTGAACGTTTCATGTTTACCGACATGTATAGTCGGCTATGTTAGCACATTCCATGTTAACTGTTGTTTCTTGTTAACCGCTTCCTTGTTAGCTGAACATCGCTGAAGTAGATTGCGCATCACTGATTTACCGCATCGTGAATCATTGCAAAGTTTACCCTCTGCACACCGCCGTTGCGCTGTGTATAGTCAAGAAGGACTTGCCTTGTTTTGTCTTTAATCAAAATTATGATTTGGAAAGAGAACTCAAGTACTAAGCGTACGCCTGCTGTTGATTTAAATACACCGGTCGACAGCGGACCCTCAGGTGTTCGTGAATTTCACCGTAAATTATTGTCTCAATGAAAACAGCTGGGTTTGGAAAGGTTTCTCATGTACAGCTGCACAGGATCTTTCGTTTTCACTCGTCCGCACATTTTCCTTCCGTCCGACCCTTAACCACTTTATTTTCAAATGTAATGCCTTCTGTATGTATTTTATGCTATCCTTCGCTCTGGAGAAAACTATAATAACTAGTTTTAAATTTTCCTCGATTCTCAATTTGTTTCATACCGATGGTATTTACATCATGTTTTTATTCTAAAGAAATGTGATAGTGTTAGAATCAGTATCGTGATTGCGAATTAGTATTTTCATTTGCTTAACTCCGTCCTCTAGGTTTTCTTAGTTTTGGGTGTTTTTTTTTTTCTTTATCATCTATGATTCGCGTCGAAGGTTTCGTTTATATTAACTAAGCAAAATATTCTTAAGATGTCGAAGTCTTTGGCAATCCATCACGATTGAATTTGTAAACCGAAGTGCTTTTTCGACATGAAATTTCTTTGAACGGTAGTTTCTGTTAACGGTTAACTGTTTATTTCACTAAGTAACCTCTGCGTTCAGAAAACGTTGACGGCCACTCGACAAAACAAGTAATACGGCTTTATGAAAAGTGCGTTGACTTTCGTTCCTTCTGTAATAATAAAGACCGTAGACGCGTAGTAACATGAGCGATACTGCTGGCAGAAAAGGGGCTAAAATGGAGAAAGTCATTCTATTTGTGTAAATTGTTTAATTTTACCGGCCGCGATGGCGTAGTGGTGTTAGCACGCTAGCGCTCCAACCCCAAGGTCCCGGATTCGAATCCCAGCTCGTCGGATTTTTCCTGTTAGCGAATGGTCGTGTGTGTTCTTCCTTTTTTTAGTGTTCGAAGCCCAACACTGCAATAGTCCAGGGGCATTGGGAAATGAATAAGAAATAAACTGTGAATCGTGTTATGAAAGAGATTATTCCAGCTTATTTTTAGACTATAAATTATTTATTACGCTTGTATATTATATGCTTTTGTAGAAATCTTCTGCTCATTCTAATATTTTATTTAAAGAAACAGCTACCCGATTATTGATGTAAATTTACGACTATTAAATTTTTACGCCCCATGAACCTTCTCCGTTGTGAACTCTTCAAAAAAGTATGCGAAGTCGTTGGTTTACGATGATCTTTTATGTAGTGGACAGTGTTTAAATAACTAAGAAGTGTGAAGATTTACGGAGAGTGGATTATTAAGAACTGATTTTCTCTCGCAAGCTAAGATTAATCCGGTTTTTCTTCATGCGGCATTTTTCGGAGCAATCTCTTAAAACGGGGCTTAAGTAATACCCCTTCTTCTTCTTCGGCGATTACGGGAATAGCCTGCGGAATAGTTTCTCTGCTCATTTCTTTAAAATTAAAGCTTCTTACTTCGCCATCCTCCAGATTGTATTCTTCCCCAGACCCATTCGTCTTTCCCTCTGTCCTTTCCCAATCTTCGTCCCGTCCAGCTTCTCCTCCCACACCCTCCTTTGTCTTTTTGCTCGCCCTGCGCCTTTTTATATTTTTCCCGCTTCTCGACTCTTTCCTACATCTCCCCTTGTTACCTCTGATTCTCATCGCCCCCACCTGCTCGTCATGATAACGAGAAGCTTATTATTTGGAGACATCCAAATGGCCAATCATATTCCATTGGTGACCGATTGGACAATCTTTCCCTGATGAGTGCCTTTGTCGACTCGGGATACGTTCGCCACTCCCACTTCTTTCCGCCTTCATTTTTGTTTGGCAATCGCACGGTTCGTGTCAGTCATGCGTTTCAGACATCTCTGCCGGCTCTTCGTTAGTGACTTTCTCGGGTGAAGTACTCGTAGTTGGTTCATGTTTGAATCATACATGTTTTCGACTACTTCTCTTGCCTTTATGCTTGTGTGGGTGCTATCCTTAGGCTGCCATTGCGGAGGTGTTTTTATTATTGAAAATCGCGGATATTTCCGAAGGGCGAAGTTTATTAATGAGGAATATTTTTAATTGGATCGAAAGGCTGCCAATTAAGTACAGCCTGTGCTTTCCTTTTATTGAAGATGCGTCTCTATGTTCTCTAGAAGCTACATCTTTATCATTAACGATATTTTTTGTTATCAGTAATTGCTTCCTTTCTAATATCCATACGGTATGAGATGCCATGCTGTAAATATTAGGACCTTATTCATTCTGTAGAGATAAAATCAGGCGTGTTAATTTTCAAGGGCAGGAGGACACGAAAATCTGTAACATGATCGAAATCATAGTTGATATATTTATTTAAAAAATTTATCATTAACGGTGTCAAAATACGCGGCTGAGGCAGAATGAATAAATGGCGTTAGCGTACCTACGTAAGCCGACGTCATAACATTTTGGGAAAGATTTACATTACCAGTATGTAAATATGTATGGAACTATATTTCAGTGAGTTTGTTGTTGATTCTAGCGTAGATGATTATAATTATCCCGTTATTTCACTGTAAGGAATATAAATTCGTAGGTGTAAGGGTAAGCGTGGGAAATATCTTCCCGCAAAATTTCATCGTACCTCCGACGGACTCGCCCAAGTTTCGTTATTTATTGGTCTTGTCCAAGGTCTGGGTACTTCTCCCAACACGAGGGCCTTATACCGTTTGAAATAAGATAGTTCCTCCTACCACCTGAATGCGTACATCAAGGAAGCTTACCGTTTACGGCGCAGCATCCTCGATCGCCCCCGCGTACGTACTTTCACTTCAAAATTTCTCTCATACGCTATCCGATGCGGCGAAAAGTTTACGCGTCCGGGAAACTTGGACGATGAGGCAGGATCGCGATACATTCAACCTTTGAGCACTCTGTCGTAAAAAACTCTTTCCCTAATAAGATTAGGTCCGTGTCTCAGGATATACCCGGGAAATTTTCTTTCGGGGAAGGGAAGTGCCGGAGAAATATGGACCCATCAAATCCTTCTCATTCGTCTTTAAATACGGCGTATATTTCTTCATTTCCTCGCCTACCCTCACTCCCGTTCTCGAATCTTTCATTAGCCTCGGCGCAGTGCATTCCCGAGGTCGAGTCCGCACCGCATTTCACGTTTTCAGACTCATATTTCCTCCACCTGACCTCCCAAGCACCACTTTCACTCTCCCGCCTCCCACTCATTCCACGTCCTCTCTCCTTTTTGGATTTTTTCCCCTCTCATCTCCCGTTCTCTGGAGTGGTAATGGAGGGATCCACCCCAGCCAGACGGTTCGAGGGGGTTGTATGTGGACGAAGGGGATGTGTGCACTGGCGTCAGCGGTGCTGGGCTATGGCTCCTAAGAGGGTGGGAAAGGGGGTTGGTTGGATCCGAGGGGTGCGAGAAGGCGGATCGATAAGTTAGGGGGTTGGTGGAGACGGTTTTCGGAAGGGAGGGTTGCGTCGGTTGGGTCTGGCTTGCCGTGGGCTTCGACGAGGGTGGGGTAGGTTTTTTCCTTGCCATATTCCTAAAGTAGAGAAAGTGTAATAACTGGAAAGCTCTGCCTTGAGGTTATACGCGTGTTTTGGTGCCCAAGATTCCTACGATGTCATCTGACCGTAGTACGCGTTCGTCCCTTTTCTGTCTCTCGGGCTTGAAAAAGTATGGTAATGTCATCCAAATAGGTTCCAGGTTTTGTGATGTTGTTTCGTTTGCTTGTACCCGGTTACAGCTACTCAGTATTGCTCGGGTATTTTTGTTTTTTACTATATTAACATCATTATATAGATGCGAGTTTTATAAAAGTGTAAAATTTTCATTGCAGCATTCTTTTATTATACCCGTTTAATTACATCACTCTTACAACATTCATACCCTGGATTGGTGTTCTTTTGTCTGTCCGTAGCCAAAAGGATGATTTAGTTGCTCTATTTTGGCACTATGTTATCTTTCTTCAATCTATTCGGCTCTGCAAGTTCTTTATATCCGTACTTCTCTAGTCTGGACACAACTCTCGGTATATTTGATCAAGGTGTTTTGATGTCGGACCATCATGCCAGTAACTAGGATGTAAACCATGAATCGATTCATCCAGCGTGGTCTTTTCTGCAATGTCTTTGCCTTAAACACTTTTCCTACGTCCTTTGTCTCACTCCCTGGAAGATAAAGATGGTTTTGTTTAAGTTCGTAGCCTGTACGTGTTGTAGTACGTAAACCTGCCATGCAGAATGCACTTTAATATTATTCGTGCGTGATGCAACTCGTCCGCTTGGGTTCCCTCGGCGTCGTGCATACAAGAAAGGAGGTTTCGTGCTCCGTGATATCGATTCACTCCCTCCGTTTTCTCATTTTTTCCTCCTTTTTGTCTCTTTTTAGTTTTAGTGCGTTTTCACGCTCCGTTGTTCGCTTTGAGAAATACTCGGGGGTCTAAAGTGTAGGGTTTTAAAGGGTTGGGTTTGTCGCGGGGTGGTGCATTTGTCCCTAATCGTCAAGTTTTTTTGGTTAGCCGGTTTATGTTCGTGGTGCTGTTGCTTGGTTTTCCTCCCTCGGTGCTGAAAAGTGTTGCTCTTGTAATAAGCGTGAGTCATGATGACTTAGCGCGAATAATTTGCTCCCGAGATTGAATTTCAAGCTTTTTGCTTAGGTCCAACTTTTAGGAGCAGAATTATTTTTTCCTCTTCATCATTCGATTTTTTATATGGTAACAAGTATTATTATGCTACGATCAACATTTCGCTCATTAATACATGGAATTATAGGTATTTATATTAATCTCCTTACAGTGATCTCTGAGGCAAAACGTTTAGAAATTTAAGGCAAATGCAGTTAATTTTCATAGGTCAATAGTCTTAAATCCTACTCTTATATTTTTTCCTGTTTGAAAATTGTTTCTGTTTAAGTCATGCTCTATCGGAACAGTTCTGTCTAAACTTTTTCTAAGATTCTCATTTGAAACATTATGTTACGGACAAAGTGAGATGATTAATTATTAAGAACTAGAAACCTATTTCCTGGTCGTGAATATTTTGCATGAAAAATCACGAGAACAGTCGCAACTATTGTCAGCTAATATTTTCGTAAGTAGGCGATAACGATGTCGTAAATTTCTTTTTCCTCTTTTTTGATGCATCGATGGAGAGGAGTACTTCCCACTGAAAACCTGTCTGTCTAACGATAATTCTAATATCGAATAACAGTCTTAGCGAGAAAAACCCACGTTTCTTTATTTCGCTAAGTTTAGGCTGAAAGAAAATTACTTTTTTTTACCCCAACATGATCATTTTTCGTTTTTCCTCTTCTGAAGTGGCGCCGGAAAATTCTAACGGATCCTTCTTTGTTTTCGATCGCTTTGAAGAGTGAAAAAAGCGTATAGCTTCATAGTCGAATAACCTTAGCTCTTCCGAATATCATCATATTGTTACGACATTCGGCTCGAGAGGGCATATGAAGAACTTCAACGAGTTTCAACCTCTCTCATTTTATGCCCGTTTTTATGCCTCCCCTCTTTTCATACCCTTTAGTAACCGTCTGAATAATATGGATTCGAGTTCTTCCCCTCGTTCGTTATGCGCTTCCATTATATGTATATCCGGAAGGGGGGGCAGTTTTTGGTGTGGATGGAAGTTTCCTCAGCGGTGGTGGGCGTCGACGGGATTAATGTTTGGCATGGAAGATGGTGAACCCTGGTACTGTCTCCGTATTGTGGGATGCCTTTGTCGCCCCAGATCGATTGCACCGGAAACGTGCATGTACCGCCTTTCGGTCGTGTCTCGATATGCCTGTGGGAATCATTGCAACGGCTTTCAAAGTTCGGTTCGCTCGATTCCCCTTTCGCTAAGGGGCGTGTTTCTCGCATCCTGGCTTATTCTACCCAACAAAGCAACGTCATAAAAATATGCTTTCGGAAAATATATTCATTGCTTGAGGTTTTAATAGCTGTTCAACCGATGTTATTAATTAAGCCCCGGATGTGACGAGGAAAGGGATTTTTCGCTCTACTAAAAATGTTGTATTGCGTTCTCTTTCGATGTATTTTTTTGTTTATGTATGGATTGGTTTTTTTTAAGTATGGATTATATTCGGTTGTGTTTGTATCGCAGATTGCGTTTATTAAGAGTTACGTTAATCTCAGTTTTTTCTGGTCGTATTTCCTTTGTTATGTTTGATTCATTGTGGTTCATGTCGTCTTTAATATATATGTAACTCATGAAAAGATTCGTGCGATGATTCCGGTGATTCATTAATTTAATTTTTTCGGCATAAATTGTGCATCACCTGCTTTCTTTGCATTGCTCACGAAAACATTCGTCTGCGTTTAGCTTGCTAAACTCATTTCCTTAGTAATTTAATCTGATCCAATTAATTAGCTCTTCTACTTAAATAATCTATTCCGAATTGTACCTGAAATTCCGAATTGCATATCCATTGATACGTAAATTTTAATGCCATGTTTTGAATAAAAAATGGGATAGTCTTTTGTTTAACTTTTGCTGTGTGAGCTAAACAGTCCAAGGGATCGGTAAATTAATGCTTGCCAGTTACTTGCGGATTATTTTTTCAAATTCGATAGTGTCTTCCAACTTGATCCTGAACTTAAAGTTGTAGCAGATCAAGTGTTTGGTTTATCCTTTATTTCATTTTACTTATTATTAAATATTGCTCCACACCTTAAGAATTATCAGCTGTTACCGTAATTTCTTTCAGTAGATTTCAGCTCAAGCAGTATTGTTCTGACCAAAACTTCCGCCAAAATTGCTGCAGGATTCATCAATTTCAATTTTTCTCCATTTCATAGATTCTCTTGGTGTTATTAAGTTTTTATTTGTTTTTATTCATTAGCGTAGGTCAATGATGTCTGGGATTGCATCCCTGCTGATGATTTCGTACTCGTAATGTCTCCTTTGAGACCGCTGCGATTCAAACTGTTTCTTTATGTGAGTGTATTTGGGACTATGGGTTTTGTGGGAAGAAGAAAGTCCTCTGATCTTCCCGCCTTGGCTGCATAATTTATCTCTAGGGAGAGGTCATGGTACATTTTCCATTATGACTGTGGCTTTCGTAAATTCTGAGGTCACTTTGTGTTTGAAACCCCTGTGTTATGGAGAATTGTATTGTGAAACCAGTCAGAAATGTTGTTTTCGTAAGCCAATTATGTTTTTTAATTAAAGGAAGTTAGTGAATAAAAATATAACTTTACTTTTCAATTTGGAATATTATCGAAAGCGGATTTTTCTAGACTTTCTTCGTCTTCAGCATTTGCACTTATGAATCCTGAAATGCAGTGTTTGCTCTACTTCACTTTCTTCTCGACTTCGTGAGAATTTTTCGGAAGAGTTCCGTAAGAGCCCTGTCTCTTCCACGTTATAGATCTGCCACTTTCAAACAAAGTCTTCATCGGTAAGGGACTTAAGCTGTTTGAGAAAGGGCTCAGCATTGTCAACATCCACTCTTGCAGTCTCCGCGTACGTTTTCTCATTAGATAGGCCATGTCGTCTACGAAATTTTTCAGCCACCTAGTCGATGCAATTGTGGTTGGCACACTTAAGCACTTGGAAGCCTATAGAAAGACAGTGGGAATCTTAAATGCGCTCGAGGTAACTCTTTGTTGCCTTAGTCGTTTAAATTTAGATTCAATGTAACCCTTAGTCATTTCTTTTTCGTCGTTGCACGGATTTTGTTTTGTAATTGCAGTATATTATAGGCGTTAAAATTTGTATTTATTTTTCGATCGTTTGACATTTTTAGCGGTTCTGTTTTTCTGCGTTTATTGATGCAGGAATTTCTTTTCTTTTAATTGATTCACCAAATCCTCTCTTATTTAATTTGTATTTTATTTTTCCATCTTCTTCGTCGTCTCCTTGAGGCATCGCATAGCCTACAATACATCATTATTTGAACTTATTCATACCTATATCATATTTCATGCGTAGATATATTTTGATTAGTGAACAGAAATAAAAGTGGCTCATGAGCTCAATTGGAAAGAAAAGTAAAAACACTAAAGAATATATACATTCATTGAGAGTAAAATTTTGTAAATGAGAAAACTGTACTCCGTATGTTCCACACGATATACGAAGTGCAATGTTCTCATTTATTAAATTTCGTTTCACGATGTATAAGGTCCAGTCATATTGATTAAGGTTACAATTGTAGTTGAAATTAATGGATGATTAATTATAATTGAAAATCTAAAAAAAGTTAAAGTAAACTAAGGTAAAAATTAGCAACTCAGAGAATGAACCAATTCTAGTAATTTTTTTGAAGTAATATATAATCACCGTATCGCAAATAGACATGTTAAGGATTGGTAGAACTACAGTGTAGTATTGTCTAGGTATAATAACATGTTTTGGTGCATAATGTTTTCTCGCTTAGTCACCCACTTCAGAAATTAATTGCTCTGGATAGATTCACCGACACCAACGCTAGTCTCATCTCAATCGAAGCATTTCGCGCCTTTTCATTCCTCCCAAATTTCTCTCTTCATTATCGATGTCAGGGGGCGCGTGCTCTGAGGAATGCGTCCCAAGGATCCCCGGCGCCTTGCTTGTTTTTCTCCTCCCCTATCGAGCGATCGCCTCCGAAGAGGCCCGTCCTTATGTTGGGGCAGGGCCGCCGCCGCTGAGGTGGGAGAGTCCACGGTCGGAAGGGGCCGAACTAAAGGGGAAGTGGGCTTCCAACGCCTACGCCGATTCGGCATCCTTCTCACGGGTCCTGTCGAAGCGTGAATTTAGGCGAAATAATCCAGATTCGCCCGACCGAAGCGGGGAAATCGTCTCTGCGCCCCCGTTGAGCCGTACATGTCCCGGGGCAATTATCGGACGCCCTAAGTTTCCGATTTTTTCCATCGATAACGGATTGGCTTTAAAATGCGGCGAGAATGTCGCGATTGATGAAAGAGAGGGGGTGTGGGCAATTAAGTGATTGGGTTTATTAGGAAGGATTCGTCCGTTTATTAAGTTTGAGATCGTTCTTTCCTCGGAGTTTATCTAATAAATAAATATTTTTCTAATGTAAATACATGTAGGGGAGATATCAGCTAAGAACGGGTAAAAGGAATATTTCGCAGTATTCGAAAAGATTCAGTAACAAGTGGATTATTGTATGGATAAGAAAATTCCAAGGTCGTAATGATAGGAGATGACATGAATGACAGGTTCCGTGAACAGGGCCGAGAAAAATACAATGAAAGGATGGCAATCATAGGATTTACTCGATTTGCATAATCTACAGAGTAGATAGCGAAAGCATATGAGAACATAAGTAGAATTCTTATCCGCGTAGTTGTTACAGGCTGTGCGTTAGTGGTAATATATTCTGCAACTTCCCCTCTGGTGTTGAATCTTCAAATGACATTTACATTTTTCAACGAATACTTAGTAAAAATTTCTGAACGAACTCAAGAAACGTTAGGTTTTGAATATCCTAAGAGTACGAACCCTTAAATTTACTTGTTTACTGTCGACTGCAAAGTGTTTTGCTCTTGGCACGGTTTTCATAAACTTGAGGTATTTTCTTTTACACTAACATTTGCAGCTCAAGGGTAGTGTGGTAAATTTTCTTTTTCCTCCTTTTTTATTTTGGAAAGTTCCTCCAAATTGTCACACGTACCATTTTTATATCCTTGCTTTGAAGCTGATGTTGAATAGGTTTCCAGTGAGATTTTCGCCTTTTAATTTTAATGTCTGCCTTTCCAAATATTGAAAAAGTCTTTTGATCGGTCATCCGTTTAATGTTTTTAATCCGTTTATAAAGTGGCGTGTAAGAGATCAATCGCACGCCTTTCTCAAAGTTTCCTTACCCGCTTCTACTAGCGTTCAATTCACTCCGCTTTCGTTGAATTTTCAAGTCACCAGATAAATGATTCCGGGAGGCATTTTCCTCCTCGCAAAATACGTGTTTCATTGTTAGCTATCTGACTAATCGGCTATTCTATAGAAAATTGTTTCCCTTAGTCATGATTCGATCCTTCGGGCACAGATTTTCGCATGGATTTATCTTCTCCGGAGGATTTACAACGTAAACCAACTCATTCTAATAATTGGTTGACATAATCCGATTTCCTCGATTCGCGCGTCCTCTCAGAATTCGATGTTTAACGTATTCAATGAAACGGTCGCAACGTTGCGACTTCGTCAACCTTCGAAGCGCTGGGGTGCGTCTGCCGGTGGCGTAGGTGCGCCGATGTGGCAACGTCCACTCCTGCCCGCATTGGTAGTCACGGTCTTAACTCCGACGGATCACGACAACATCCGGTCGTCGAGAAAGCGATTTGGGCAAATAGAGAAGAGTTGAAGTCGCTCACTGTTTCTGTTTTTGCCTACCCATTTCCGTTGGAAACGACAGGATTTGCGGGGCTTTTACGAAGCGCAGGATCGAGTTTGGTTTCAGACGTCAGGTTCAGAGTTGCCCTTCAAAGAGCTTGTATTTCTCACCTTTCTTTTCCGTTCATTATGATTTAATGTTTGATGAAAAATGCCACGAATCACTTTTCATGTTTTTGTCTCTATGGCGATCACTGAAAGATATTAAATCGATCCAGGCTGATACGGTGACACAAGTAACTTCTGTTTTGCTGAATTGTTTTATCTGATTCAAATGTTGAACTGTACGTATAGTTATATTTTAGTATAATTTATAGTTCAGTAAGACATGTTATTTAAGAAATTATCTATTATATATTATAATAGTATCAAAATTAGATATTTAGCCATTTTCGTCCACGAGGATACTTTTTCGGTCGTTCGTAAAGAAAAATTCGTGTCTAGCCATTCTTGGTATATGGTGTCTGTTCCAATTTTATATTATTTGTGATCCTGTATTTACATTTATATTAGTGCCCCGCAAGCCGCCGTATGGCGTTTGGCAGGAGATGTGAAAACACCGAACCTATTAATAAGCTCCCTGATTGGTATTCCTGTGTTGGTAATAATTATGGTGAACTGTCGGTAGTATCGAATATTATTATTATTAGACCCTTTAATGGCGAGGTTAGGCCCGAGTGGGCCTCGGTATCTTGGGAGTTGAAAAGAAACCAAGTCAATACTTGGCACATCAAAAGTCACGTCTGGATTATAGGTGAGGCATTCTTTTGATTTCTGTGTTTGACAATTGTTTTGGTCCTGTCATTAACTCGCGAATTATTGTTCATTAACTCGCGAGTTATTGTGATTTCACGAAGTTGTATTCGTCTTAATGTATAATCATGTCTATCTTAGAAAAGATAAAGATTCGTCTTTTTATCTGAACCTGAAAGCCTACCTTATCTCATAGAGATGAGATAGACTTTCAGACTCCAAGAAATCTTAAAGCATACTTAGTAAATGGAAAAAACGTAATACCGATATCTCATCATATTTCATTCCATGCAATTCTGTTTGAACGTAATATATTGCAGTTATTGAAACACTTTACCTCGCTTCAATGAAATTTATAAGTTTTCAGGAAAATCGGCCAGGAGAATCTCTAATTGTCATTGACCTTGAATATTTCGTTATATAAAAGCTATCCTTTATTAAAGTAGTGCAACTCCAGCTCGACCAGAAATTAAATGAGAGCTACAAGAATGTCAGAGTCTGAATCGTTGGTCATGTCGATTTTTCCATTTCAACGCGTTTTTCTGAATAGACGGAAAGTCCTTTGTCTCTCAGCCATTATTAACCACCATTCAGCTTCTCCGTAATCGTTTGTTTACCACAACGGGAGTGAGGCTCTATTTGGAACAATTATTTCGCTAAAGGACTTTGAACGATTGTCCACGTGAAAGTGTTCTAACAGCTTCCCGTCGCTCTGGCGTTTGAATTTAAATGTAACCCTCACGACTGAATTCGCTCTTTATTCCATCCCACCGCCTTTAGCGGGCTCGAGAGCCTTCCTCTACATTTTTTACCCGCGAAAGCAAAGTGGCGAGAGTGTTCTAAATAGGCCTGGATTCCCACAGAGCCGCTTTTTCCTCCCGACTAGTCGGATCAACCTTCCCGTGCGGTCGAAGATCTGCGAAAGCGAAAGGATGGCACGGCAAAAACCGGTAAATTGATTTTCGCTGCCGCGGGAACCTGTTTCCTCCGTCAGGTTAATCGAGAGTCGCGTGCATACTGGAATCCAGATGGTTTTTCACTCTTACCTAAGGTATAATACGTCTCCTCAGTTGGCTCCTTTCGGAGTCGAGGCATTCCTTTTTGGGACGTGCTTTTCCGTTCTGTCCCTTTCTTTCTCTCTCGAGGTTACCTCGCCGTCTCCGACCGCAGGGTTGAGGTCTTCCTTGTGGCGAATTTCCGATGAGTTTCTTTAGAAACCTTACCAGTGTGATGTTATGCCGGAGGTGTTCTTTCTTTTTCATTTGAGAGCTGCTTGACAAGGTTGGTATATCATGAATGAGTTCGAGAAGTGAAGGACTCTCCCGAAGAAGTAATTTTGTACTTTACCGTCTGCTGCAGTTGATTATGTGCGTCACATAATAAATGATATTGAGGAAGACTTCCATGTTAACTAACTGAAAATTGACTTTTATATTGAAGAAGTAAAACCTCATCTTTACCTTTTATTTAATTAATGATAATAAGGACTAATGAATACTTAATGAAAGAAGTATGTTGGTACTGACCTTCTGGTATATAATTTCGTAAGAGTGAAAATTACCTGTTCTTAAATCAGAACTGTTAATAATTCAACCAAAACAATCAAGAATTTTTTGTATTAGTTTGATATGTAACAATTTTTGATACCCCTTGAGACATTTAAAGTGTAAGAAATTTATTGGGCTTAACATTATTTGTCTGAATATATGAGTACTAAGTTTTGCGTATATTTTTAACTCGTGAAAATTATGGTTTTTTAATGTATTGAATTGTTTATTAGCGTTGTGCTTTAAGACAGTTTCAGAAAAATAGGGTGTGTTTTCAGTTTGACATCCAGGGATAATTTATAGGCTAGGTTTTGCATCTGGTGTGTTTATGTGGATTAGGAGTGATGCACCGTTCTATTGGGGTATATATAGCTACAGGATGCTTTCCATTATACCAAACGCTATGGTATAAATGCGGGTATTATTAGTATCAGTAATGCTCCCCATAATTTGAAGGAACAAGCTTACTCATTGACCATGAAACGCTACTATAGTAGACTTTTTATCCATGAATTTATACGAGAACTCATTAAGATTATTTTGAAAACTTGCATGTTTTGCAAATTAATATTTTGGCTTCTCCATTGACTAGGTTATTCCACGTGTTTATTGGCGGAAACTATTTTCTTTTCAAGGCTATATAGAGGAATGAGGTATCGTATCAGGTTAAATTTGATATTCATATTTTTTTAGTGGTAAATTGACCTGTTTTCTGTTGTAAAAAGTATTTTTAGTAGGAGACTGCTCACTGTCACTCATTTTTATAATAAGAGTGTAAGTTAGTTGAAATTTCGACTTCAAAGAACGTTATGGTTCCTGTGGAATATGATTTAGGTTATCTCAACTCGAACACATTACTTTGCATGTATTTCCATACAGGATCCATAACCGTGGCGCAATTTTTGCTGCCCTTTGCTTCCCTTTGACTTGCGGGTCATGTTCTTTGCGATGGAAATGCGGCCTTTCTCACTCCCATTGTTTCTTCCGAAGGCAACTCGCTCCCGTTCTGTTTCCAGAAGCGTATTCCTTGAGGTCGACCCAATGGATAGCGTTCGGCGGTCACGTTCGCTCATTTTAACGTCAGATTTGTGAAACAGATGACTCCACAAATCGCCCTGTCGGACCTTCTCAGACGATTCGACTTTTCCGCGCCGTTTCTTTGCTTTGTTTTCTTTTCCCGCTTCGCCCCGGCAACTTTCCCCATCTCGGGCAATATATACGTACAGCATTCAAGGGCCCATTGTTGCCACATCATCAAACCCGTATTCGAAACCATTATGGCGTCTTCTATCGACCTCTTGTTACGACACGGCGTCATGCGTGCGCTTCGAAGACCCCTCTTCTGCTCCCAAGGGATTGCGTGGGCCCGATTCTAAGCCCCCCCCGCTCCCGATCCTTTTTCACGCCGTGAGGTGCGTGTGGGATAAATACGATCGTCTGTGCCTCCCGGTCACTTTCCGTGATTTGGTTTCGCGTGCAGCGGTCCGCCGTGCATCCCCTGGTGACCTTGCACCCTTGTGGTACATGCGCGCAATGCGGGTTGTCTGTCGGAGGTGTCAAGGGGCGGGAGAATTTTTAGATGCGTAGTTTGTCCGACGGAGAGGCTTCGGTTGCTAGGTCGCCTCTTTGCTTTCGAAGCAGATGCGTGTTGGGGATATAACGGTTTAGGTGGGGTTTTCCGGCCGAGTTTTCGATGCGTTGTGTCGTTATTTGGGTGGGTGAGGACGGTAATAGGGAAAACCTACGCGTGTTGGATGAGAGATTGGACAACGGAGAAGCGTAAGAGAAAAGAATGACTTCCATGTCTATTCTCGTATACTAGTTTTGTTGTTTGTACAGAGGTTAAAGTGATTTTCATGACTTTAGAGAGACGGGAATCGAGGTAGGTTGGTATTTAAATAACATTTCTCTGTCTGACGAATAATAGTGAAATATCCTTATGTTTTCGTTTGCGATTACATTGAAGTCACGCAATTTGATGGGCAAATTTATAGCTCCATTAGGTAATCTGCAATTGTTCTCGATGCTCTAGAAACCTTGTTGGAGTAGTTAATGAATACCGCTTTAAGAACCGTGCATGTCACTGAATGTTTTTTCAGGTTTTACGGTGGTTGCCCATGTTTATTTTAGCAATGTGGCGTTAAAAAGGCTTTGAAACTCTTATTTTTATACATTTAAAAGTAATAGTTCGAACCTACTGATGTGTAAAAGAAGCTTTTATTTGAGCGAAGAATTTTCTTTCTTCAAACGATAAATTCACCATACGTCGATAATGGACAATTTAGAACGTGGGTTTGAGTTGAAATTATTCATTAATTTCGAATAATGAAACCGTACTCTTTATCAAGTTGTGTTCTTAGAGCATACATCATGCAAGGACCAGGAATCTGGACCGAAGCTATCAGATACGTATCATCCTGCTTAGTCTATTATAAGTGATGTCCGCTTAAGTCTTGTGCTTTTTAAAACAGAAGGAGTGCCTGTTAACAAGATCTGGAAGGAACCGGCTCCAATTCGTGCGGATTTCGAAACGAATGATTTGCTCAGCTCTTTAAAAAATTTATCCCTTCGGAAATAGTGCGAATTTCGTATTCTGCGGATTGTGCGGGATATCAGTCAATTAGTAGATGAAATCAGCATTTCGCCGTTAGTTAGGTGAAGGATTAGTAGGGTGAAAGAACCGCTCTTCTGTACATTTGGAAAATATCTAAAGCCTTGACGTGCGTAGTTAACCCTTGTCTCAGCCCAGGCAGCTGGGCACGCAAACCATTCCTCCATCAAGGTCATTAATCATTTATCTCAACGCTCGCAACGTGTAATTCACCATTTATGAGAATTGCCAGGGGTGCATGAAATCAAGACTGCGAAGGAAAACCGATTCTTTGACCGTGAAAACGAACCAGATGGAGCGGATCTAATTTTCCGATAGTTAGCGTAGACTTGTAAGAGGCGCAGGAGCATTTTTAAGAGAGAAAACACGGTCGGGCGGCGACACTTTCCCTCCTTGGCGAAGGTCTAAGTGCAGCGATCGGCAGCAGGCCGTCTCATGCACGGTGGAGCACGAGTCCTGGTTCACGGCCGGACACAGCACGCCGATCCCCTCTCCACCACGCTCCAGCTAACATCGGCCCTTGCGTGAGAACATCTTTCTCCGTCACGGGGACGCTTCTTCGCGACTGGAAAATGTCTGCTCTTGAGTTGTGACCTCCCGAGAGGTCCTCCCATATAATGGTGCATTGTTCGCTGGAGGTCGTCGAAAGTTGAACTTTTGCACGATGTGCTTATAGCCGCGTTTGTATTAAAATGTAACTGGCTCGTTTAATTTCCGATCGCGGGAAAAAGCGGATATTTTCCGATAAGTGTGGTTTGTTTTTGTGTTTAGTCGGATTCCTAAATATGTTATCGTATAACTTGCCCTATGAGGCAGGTTTTGATGAAATGTTTCCCTAGTTAAAGGTGTAAACTAAGTATAAGACACCATTATCGTTAATTGAGTCCAGTTACGGTTACTGCTTGGCTTTTCTGGTCTGTTGGCAACCATAAATATATTTATTCTTTCACACAATCGCTACGAATCGGGAACAGCAGTTTTATAAATTGGGAACAATTCCTGATATACACAAGGATGTAAATATTTCATGTTTATCATGTGCGAAGGTTAGTTTCAGCAATTATGAGATGAAATAGTAAAATAAATCTTCTGTTACTGATACTCTTGAAGTAACAATATGAAACCTCCTACGTTTTTTTAGTGTAGTGATTAATTATGCGATCAATTGCAGTACATTTTCGCGTAAGTAATCATTGAAATTTTAAACTAACTGTCGTAATTACCTTTTACCCGAAATAAATTTCAATACTTTCTGTATTGACGTTTAATGAGGTTTTTTTAATCTCATACAACTTCCAACTGTTTAACGGAAATGAATTTTCAGCACCAGCAACTTGTGTAGGACCTGACTAAGACCTTGAATTAATATCCGATTGTGAAGTTTTTCCGCGATCACTGTACTTTTACGATATGAATCATGATAAAATGGCATTTAAAAGTTAATTAGAGGTGAGTTCATAGGGAAATTGTTGAAAATCGCTTTCCATCTTCGGCAAATACCCCTCCATCCCTTGGAGTATTTCTAGGCTCGCCCTTGCTCTAACGTGATACGTTTATGATTTAGGTCTGTAGCGTAATTACATGTTGTGTTGAATAGGTAGTAACTTGTTTCCTGTATGAGTAGGCTGCGTGGTTTGGATCGGGGGTAATCCATCAGACCTGCATCACCAAGTAGTCACTATACATAGAATAAGGGAAAGATCTCATTATACTATGTAAACACGCCTTATTAACGGGATTCAAATTTTATTTTCATGAAAGACAGAAATTAATGGGAACATACGCATTGAATTATTTTTAAAATTCTCAGGCTTTCTCGTTTAAATTTCCCGTAGTCTTTTTATGCTCCTGATTTCTTCTTTATTTCCAGATGGGGTGCACGAAAATCATAGAGTAAACGCTGTTTGAATCGTTGCTTTAAATTTCCTTAATGTTTTTTCCATTCGCTTTTAACAGCTTTAGAAATTCGCTGGAGTTCCATTTGTGTTAAAAAGCTCGGATTTTATTCATTGACGACTTCGTCGCTGCAGAGCTCGAATCAAGGACTTAACAGTCGCACTTTTGTTATTTACTCCCGTGGTGGACTTATTTGCTGTCTGCAGTTTAAGCCAGGTGGCAATAAAAGTGCCACGATATTTGGATTTGTAGTCGTACAGTGGCGTTTTTTGGGAGATTCATGCATGAAATGTCACAAAAACGGCAGGAATTAGAAAGGTTTTCGATTCGGTAAGTCGTTGATTTATTTTAATCTGCCGGCTATAGATTTTTCATAAGGTCGATTTGAGTCTTTTTTTACCTTGTGCGTGAATAGTCTAAGCTAATAAGCTAATTTAAAATTTTCGTTATCTCCAAAATTTCTAGGAATGTATTTCTGTTTTTTTTTTAAGTAAATAGCATTACTTAAAATGTAAAATTGATATTATTGATGTATATTATGAGCTTAACGTTTTAGTTTCGTACATTTTTCGGTATTCACCTTTTAGCTTGCCAACCTTACCCTAATTGTATTCAATACGAAGAATTTCGGTTGCTTGTGGCTTTTCTTGAAACTCTTGTATGTTGTAATGGTTACAATTGTTGCGTGGGTCTTCTATCATGATAAACTTAACATTGCTCCAGATTTTAATCAACTAGCTGAAATAGTGGCACCTCATCAGATGGAAGTAAGGTCAAAATGTAAAAAATCATAAGTAAAAAATCTTTAAACGATTTTACAGTTTATTTCAATGAAACGTATTGTAAATATCGAGCTTTCGTAATTAAAGTTCAGTCATTTTTCATCGTTTTAGAAATGCGTCGTCTGCTAACTTTTAAAATAGTCTCAGCCAAGCTTGTTTTTCAGTGAAAATTTTCAAAACACTTCCGAGTGAACTGATTTTTAAGAGCTTTTAAGTTATCGCCAGGAAGTTGCTGGGGCGATGTTCTTCTGGAAGCGTCTGTTGCAATGGGTCGTCGTGATTTCCTCAGACAGTTGAATCGAGGCGGAATTTGTCAATGCCATTTGAGAATAGCTTTTCCGTATGCGTCAACATCTCTTTGATCATCAGTCAAAAGGTTACGTTTTTCTCTGAATCCAAAGGTTTCGTCCAACTCGTTCTATAACTGTACTGAACGTCGTGGGTGAATGAAATGATCGATTTGCTAGACTTTGAAATCAAAGTGTTTCTTTTCCCATATGCTTTCCATTTTCTTTTGTCAGTAGGGGAAATTTCAATAGCTTTAGATTTCCCCAGCGTAGGAATCATCTGTCTGGTACCTTATTCAATTTATCGTTCTCCGACCATATCTCGATCAGTCAGTCACCCATTCGTTGCTGTTTTGATAATCTCACCATTTAAATGTCATTATAAGTTCAACAATCAGTGTTAATTGTGAAATACATTCGAAAGCTATAACTATTTTTCTTCATTTATATTTGGTGCTAGCGAAGTGCTGTAACGGTACTAAAGTAGTTAACAACCATTTCTCTTTAACTTGGTATTGTTATTATTACTTATATATGTTTTCACTGCTGTGTTATTTATGTATTTCCATTTAGTGCTCAAACGTTTAGTTTGAGAGTAAGTCACGTAAATTTATATCTCCAATATCATGCGGTGAAAACGGACCAGCTGAGATGTGCTTCAAGGTCGATCCCAGATCTGGCCAGCATCCCAGGAGTTCTGCAGAATTCGTTGATTGAGCAATTAAAGGAATATATATACTCCTGCATAAACCCATTTTCTGAGAACCATTTGAATCCGAAATTGGAGTAAATTTCATGAAAAATCTTGTTTTGTTTTTTCGAAAATTCATCGTTTAAAAGCTATGAATTTTCGAATAATGAAGGGAGTTAGCCAAATGAGGTAGATCAGATGTACTACCTCGTCGTACATAAAATAAGTTCTATTTATTTTAAGGAGAATGGATTTAATTCCTCTTTGATGATTATAAGCTGTTTTGAGTAATTATGAATTGTTTAATGATTTAATCGCGTCTTCATTACGAAAAAATCGTGTTTTTGACCTGTAGGTTTGCGTAATATATCACATCCAACATTTATTTACTTCAAAGTCCTATTCTAAATAAATTCACAAATTTGAAACTAAAGTGATAATTATTTAATTTTACGTATGTGCATGAACTCGAAAGGAATGGGCTAAAATATTCTACTAATCAAATTATCCCTTTGAAAACGTCCAAGTCTTTCGTCGATGATACTTTATTCTACCGATATGCAACCGAGTAACCTTTGTGTAAAAATTCTTACACCGCCATAATACGTATTTGGAATTTAATGTCTGAATCCGATAACGATGAATCGTGGGTTTAGTGCGAGAGTTGCCAGCGCAGTGTTATCAGAGAGGCAACAAAGATCCATTTAAGCGAGTCTTTCCTTTTCGTTTCGATCCCCTCCTCCCGCCCACCCACGGCCACCCCCTCGCGGGCACCTTGACCCGATTGCCAGCGGCGGCGGCCCCGACGCCTCTCTCGGCCCGCAGTTTCGTCACTCCTTTGTTTTTTCTCAACAGACCTTCGGTTTCCCGCCAAGTGGATCAGGCAGAAGCCACAGTGCGAGTGTTGGAGCATGCGCCCCACAGCGACCTCTGTCGGAACCCAATTTTACGCGTTCTATGGCGAAAGGGTTTTTAGAAGGCGAATAGGAAGTCAATAAAGAGATCCTTGTTGCGTTTTCCAACAAGCAACGGCCCACCTGCTATGACGACCTGTTAGGCGGAGGAGCACGAATTTGGTGGTCGCTGAAACTTGGGTTGTCGTGTTTTCGTTAACGATGTAGGTCGTTTGGCTCGAGTTTTAGCAGCTTAAAAGTCCTAAGATGTCGGTCTTTTATGTATGATTTATTTCTCAATAGTAGGAGAGTAATTTTATATTCTGTATCTTGCTAAAATTCCTACTGAAATTAACTTCTGATGTAACAAGTTTCTTACTCTGACTAGGTGCATGTAGGTGTTCTGAAATGCACTTGCTGCGAAAATGGAATTCAGGTTGTCTTCTGATTCGTGTTTATGTTTGGAAATAAGCTGTTTCCTTCTCTTTGCCTTACAGTAGGACTCAACTTGTATCATAATGATACGTTAAATCCACGCACGTCAGTCGCTCATTGTTTAGGTAAAGCCTTGCTGTTTTAAATCGGTAAAACCTACATGATCACATGTAATAGCTCTCCAGCAAAGTAATCTTGGCAACATCGCCGATACAAAATTTCTAGTGGAATAAGTGGAAAATTATTAAGAATTTCGGAGTATATACTTTGTTGTAGTGGGTGATTACGAATAGTTCGCTATTTTAATACATTCATAATAATTTTGTTTGTTAGTGGCAAAGGTATAGAAGTGGAAATAGGACGTGATATTCCGCTCTTGTTTACCGATGAAGAATTTTTAAGTCTTCGTTTTTAAATCGTCGTAGAGACGTCGAGCTGCTTCAATTTAACATAAGATGAGTTCTCATAGATATGTTTTCGCCGCGATGGTTTTTTGTCATACATTTCTCGCATATCTCGTTCGTACCTCTTCATGTCCGCAAGCTTCTCTTCGGTGCTTTTTACTTTCAGATTATCCACAGCGGTAAACTCTCTTCCTAAGTTTCCCACGCTAATTAGCATATAATAATCTCACGTCATCGCGGAATTTATTTTTAATTTCTTAATAATGCCTCGAGTGTATAATTTATCTCACCTGTCTCCTTAGGCAGGTTCCATTTATGAATTTCGAAGCAGCAAAATTTTAATTACGTTATGCCTTCACTAGTGGAAATGTACTTATATGAAAGTGGCATTTTTCGTAAGGATGTTGCTTTTAAGATAACTTCTTCATAGAAGCTGAATTTGCTTAAGGATGTTGTTTTTAAGTTTGCTTCTTCGTAGTTTGAAAGGAATTTTAGCTTTAGTTTTCCCATAAAAATACTCCCACCATGTTGATCGAGATTTCAAAGTTTTCAGAGTGATGAAAAGCACTCGCTACGTACTCAAGGCGGGGATAGGTTCGATATCAGGTAGCGATTTGATGAGAGATTTTACAACTGAAAGTATTTTTATAATATTTATTTTGGAAATATTTTGGTATTATATTTTTTACTCTTTGCAGAGTAATTGCTGGAGCGAAAAGCATCTCTTCAGATAGTAAAAATCGCTTTGAGTCACAATTTTTTAAACTTAGAAATGGGTATTGGGATTATTTTATTATTATTGTGTATTGTGTACATATATTTGTATACTTGAGACTAGTATTAGGCATGGCTTTAGACTCAATTTACATAACTAGAAAGGATATGGTTGCTTTTGGAACTAAAATACAAAATCAGATATGACGGTTTGAGGCGTGACTTGGCGGAACTCGCGAAATAATCACGGAGAAAGAAAAACTCACGAGACCACGAAATAAGTTTAATAAAATATACCTAGGTTTCGTTACATCGTAATATTTGAATTGATCCTTTCTGCAGAGCGTAGCATTCAAGCGTAGTTGAAATGGTTAGTTCTATCGATTCTTAAAATGCATTAAAGCGCATTATATCGAAGTTTTATTGAATTTTAATTTGAATGAATTTCTCTTTCGACGGTTATAGCCTGATTTCTTCCGAATTTCCCACCCCATTCCAGGGGGCCCCAACTCGCGATGATCGCTTCGAAACAAACGCGTTGCGAAACGTTCCAAGGCGAAATATAGCAGTTCGCAGCCGCGACCATAATTCTTTAAAGGGACGTTTACGTCTTCCTCCCTCTCCCCTTCCGGGCTGTTGATCAGCATCTCGCCGTCAATTCCTCCGCCGCTCCGGGTGCGGGCCTCTCTCTAGAACGAGGTCGACGGCCATTTGAGATTCCAGCCGCGCTGCCCCCGTTCTAATTATATCCCTATCCTTCCCCTCTCTTTAAGGGCCACACGTGGTCTAACCCTTTGCATACGGATTCCCGCCCATATGGATTTAGGAAGGTTTTACAAGGGTCCAAGCGGCGTTGGCGGTCGCTTGTCAGCCTCTCTCCGTCGGCTGGAAAAAGGCGAATTAATGATCTTCCTCACTTTCGGGAGTGGGCCTTTGAGTCGTGGAACGGTTTGGCAAAGTGAGGGATTATTGGGGTGCAAAGCGCTGTTAATCGGAAGTGGATTGATTTTTGCCTTATTGGTCTTCGGGAGGTAATCAATTCCGCAACGTTTTCATGCGCTTACACTTTGAGAACGTGTTTCTTAGTTTTAGTTTGTTCAAGACGCTTTTCCGTGGTGCCAGGCGGATGCATTGAAGAGGGATTTACTTCGGTATTGCGATGCGAAAGCTTTGTAGCGGTTTTGTTGATCGGTTTAAGACCTACGGAACCTAAATCAAAGCTCGAGCAAGCTGTTTTGCCGCATGAGTCGGCTGTTTAAGCATTTATTATTTATGTTTTTGGAGTTTCGCTAAGTAACGTAATTCACTCGAAGTTTAGCTTTTGCGGTGGCTGTTTACCTTGTTGGTTTTTGTCGTGATTTTCGTCACCATTCTTGCTTATCAAAATTAACATCGATATGTTCAGTCTTTTGTATGTAGCTCCATGAAGGTGATGAAAGAAATTAGTCTAAGGCCCACAAAAATCTTTTAATTAGAGAATTGTTTCAACTAGTGATAGTTATTGTCGGACCACAAAGCAAATAATGAAATGTCTGGATAATATTGGATATACGCTCTATTCCCTAAGCAGTGAAATAGCTGTGAAGCTGCTAACACTCGTACATTATTTCCTTTCTAATTTATGGATACGGTGATTTGGAATGTTTCATCCCCGCGAAAATTAAATTTTTACGTAGAAATACTAGAGGTTTCATCTGGAAGCCTAATGTGTTTGGCAATGCAACCAAATGACTCTTCTGTATTTATTTTTTGTGTGTATGAGAGCATTTTCAATTTTTTTATTCATAGTCTTATGACGAGTCCTATTTATGGCGTCTTCCGCATTGAATTTGTGAGATCTTGAATTGAAGTTCTGAATTAATAATAACTTCCGTGTTGAATTATATCATTCGTGGATTTCAGCTACGTATAAATATTTAAAAAAGATTAGATGCTTTGCTCTCCGCTTTAGATAACTCACCATTTATTGAAATCGTTTGTCATTTATTACCCATTCATTATCATCCTAGTTGAATTTCTTCTTCCTTAGAAGTCTAAGAGTTATGAGAAATAAATCGTTGGCCGAATTATTTGGTCGTGCGATATCTATAAATTATGATTCATCACTGTCTTTTATCGCCTCTTTTAACTGTGCTAATTAATTTTATCGTCGTCATGAAAATTTAACTTATGCCCGTATGGGGTGATACTGATTCGCATAAATTTACTCCTTGCTTAAACGCGGAGCATCCCTTTGACTTTTTTCTTCTTAGTGATTTAACGTAAATCCCTCTAATGGCGAATTTTGTTCAACTTTCATTGTCTATTACGGTTTTTAACGTCAGTCGTTCCATAGACAAAGTAGCGATTGTTCTATCATTTCTTCGCTTCCTTTTCTTAAAGTGGCCCTTTAACTCAGGTCTCTGTGTCATCCGAATAATCATCTAGGATATTATTCCGTTTTCCCGATTGTATGTTAAACAGTCTTTGAATAGATTATTTATTTCCGGTCGTTCTGTCGACCTCTGCTCGACGATGTGACACTCGAAACGACCGACCAAAGATCTCTCATTACCACTTAATGTAATATATGGTTTTGCTGTTCGCTTCGCTATTAACCGGTCACCGTTTATAGGTAAGTGCTTTTGCGGATATAGGTGGTTGGAGAGATACGTTCGAAGCGTTAATGGCCGTCGAGGCTTTTACAAGCACTGTTGCCATCCTAAGAGGAACTAGATGAGAACAACTGGATGTCAATCAAATACTGATGGAAAATCGCCGTTCAGCGAAAAGATTTATTTGGAAAGTTATGAAATCTGTACGAAATAGTGGGTTATAATAGGTTTTTTAGACTTATTTGTTTGATTGTGTCTAACGTTTGTTTGTCTATTAAATTGAAAAATATGAATATGATTCAATTCTATCCAAACGTATCCATAGACAAATTGCACGCTATGGATTTTTCTCGTATTATTCGAAATAACTGAATCTTTTGGTAAAACAATAGAAGAAAAATCAGCTAATAGTATGATTCGGAGGAGAAATAATAATAATAAAGGCCTTTATGTCAAGCTTTTAATCAAATATAAAAAATCCTTTTTCAGATATTCGTCTTCCTACGCGAATTCTAACCGCTTGGTGTTGAATATTATATCTAATTATACAAAAGCTCTTACACTTGGAGGTTAAAAGCAAGTTGAAATGGTGGCATCAAAAAGATTTTAGTTTTACGTTCAAGGTGCTCCGGCGTAACTTTTTATTCCTTGCGATGTCGTTCCAATAAGTCCTTCGTAGATTCCACAAACTCTATTCTTCAGAACCGGTTTCGATTATGATGGTCATCCATTTCCGAAGCCTTCATGTTCACCTGCCGATAATCGCCATAGTCGAGACCGTTCGTGAAGAAAAATATTTTTGAAAACTTTAGGAGTGCTTTTTCCCTTTAGGTTCAACTTATTTTATCAAGAAGGTAGGAAAGAGCGGTTTTCTCTTTCGGCACTGGGCTAGGTTTTATCCACTCAAGCGTTTAATTTGTGATCATTCAATTATTCCCTCTAAAATCCCGCGAACTTTGAATTTTCATTCCTAGAGCATCCCACGGTGAAGATGGCAATCTCATTAGGTCGATGTCACCTGAAGAAGCCAATGCCATCTCTGGTGGAAAGAAGCCAAAGAGATGTCTGCATTAATAATACTCATACTGAGACAGGAAATCTCTGACCCTCTAATATACCTCTACGAGTTTGATTATTTTTAATGTAATTCTGGCTCCTTGAGAGTACGGCCATAAGATTCATAACGAATACACATTTTTAGTTCAAACCACATTATTTTTGCCGTAAATCACTCCCTTGTTTTGTTAGGGCTTCAGTGGGAATCTTTTCTCGGAAAATTGATCGAGGAAGGCACCCTTTGCCAGAAGTTTGCCTTCCTTAAGTTTTCGATGAAGCACTTCGCGAGATAATTGAATTAACCGTGTCATTGTGAAATGGATCGCTGTTTCCTGCCTTTTGCAGTGGAACCATTGGAGATCAGGTAACCGATTCGCTAGCGAACTGTGATACATTCCCACGTATTGTCCCGATAAATGGAACGGATTTCATAGTAAGGCGGAAATGCCCTAATTGGAAGTACGGATTCTCTAATTCTGTGGATGTTTTTCATTTGCCGAACAACATGTATCGTCAATCTGTTAATTAACTATATTTTCCACGAACTTCAGCCAAGCGGCGTAGCTCATGATTGTAATTCATTACGCTTGTGAAATATTGCTTCCAAATCGATGTTTGTTGGCGTAAATAACACAGCTCCGATGTTTGAACCAGTTAGTTAAATATATGTGAATAAACAGAATCATGCTCAGTCCATCTAATGTGACATTTTTGTTTCATGTTTTACATTTTTGTCACGTTTGATTCTGAAATTTTATTGTTCATCTTCTCAAGTGTTGGTTTAAATTAAAATCTTATGTGACTATCCCTGTTTTCTGTGTGTTTTTGGTTTTCGAACTTAGTTGACTCAGTTCGAAAAGAATCGTCCGTATGTATTTAAGTGTCTTATGTCCGGAAGAATTATTAATTGCGAATAGTTTTCTTAAATGTCTTGTTTGCCGAAAAACAGGAACATTTTTAATGTCGAAAAAACTTAAATGTTTATGGTTTACTTTGCCTGACCTTCATGTGAATAAATTGCATGAAGTTGGTCGAGGTCGAGCATTTTTGGTGAAAAAGGTTGTTTTTCGTAACCCATTGGTTTAGCAAACTGTAAATCTGTTTATTTCTGGGAGCAATTTTTGTTACGAAAATATATAGATTTCACCTGTCCCTCATAAAATTTGAGATGTAAAAACGTTGAAGGTAAGCCTATCCAGAAATTTCTCGTCGAATGAGTATTTTTCTAACGTAATATTTTTATTAAAGTGCGATTCCCAATGGTATAGGAGACATTTTGTATAATAGAAATTCTATTTTGGTCGCCATCCATCAGGCGTTCATTATAGGATAGCCATTTAGTAATCACGAAGTGGAAGTCGTTCAAGTGAAGAAATTGGATCGGTAGCACGCAACTTGGGTGTTGCGTTGGATGGCCCTCCACCTTCGTCTTCCTGTAGACTTCCCCTTTGGCGTTGGCCATTGACATTCAAGAGGCGAGCTTCTTCTGGGTCTGGGACTCTTCTCATAGTCAGCCTACCCATTGTTCCTGACCGACGTAGCGTGGCTGCAAGCCCTCCTCCCTCTGTGGCCCCCAGTGGCCCTTCTACCAAGTGCCTACGCCGGCTCCATACTTCCCCCGGTCGCGGAGTTGCCTGCTTAGAGAAACATTCCCCTCTTTGGGGTAGTTTTAAATAGATACGGGAAGTTTGTACCTTGTCTGTTTCTAGGAAGACGAATCTACATTTAGGGCTTAAGTGGGGAATATTGATTGCATTCACGCCATTCGTACCCAAACGGTATTCATATTTCCGAAGTTAATTTACTGTAGAATGTTACCCTAACAAACTAACATTAAGATTTTATTCCTACATTGTTAAGGATCACCTATTAATTTACTGGAGAGCGACTTGAGATCGTGGAAAGGTTACCTCATGGAATCGGATTGGTAATCCCCGTAAGGGAAGTGAAAGTTTTTTTGTTATATTTCTTTGAAGTTGTTCAGAACTTCGTTTGATTGTATTTCACAGTATTCAGCGATATGAATACAAAGCATGATGAAACTAACCTGTTGTCGTGTTGATTATATTTTGAGTGAGTCGTTAGAAAATTCAAGGCACCCTGTTGGATAATTAATATTTTAACTTACAGCATTCACGGATTTAAAGTCCATTTGTCGTTTGTAGGGAATCGCGATCTTACATCATGTATAGAGACTTCATTGTTTAGTCGGTTAACTGCGTGGATTGTAATTGCAGGATAGTTATGCGATTGTGAGTGGTTAGACCGCGTTTCTGTATTGAAACTTTGTTATCGCGGAAGTAATTTGTGGATCTATTGAACGTTAAAGAGCGCCCTGCGATGTGGAGAGCGTCACTGAACTGCCTCAGATTTAGCGCTTATGCTCGTTTAATTCATTATTATCTCGGGTATGAAGCAGATTGGGAACGAAACAACGGGCTAGCGGAATTGATTCTGGAATTATACTGTTAGTATTCAATGTAGCCTCGTGGGAGATCTCTGAAATCCCTCGTAAGTATGTGTTAGGGATTGAGGCAGTGTTTAACGTTTGATTAGACTATGAAACTCAGAAGGAATGTTTTATTAGATGTTTACTGGTAAATAATCTGTTACTGGGAATTGTGTACGTAATTGATTTCGAATACATTTTCGTTTAATTTTGGTTACGAATAGGCTAGACTTTTGGCAAAAAGTGAAGCAGTAATGGTTCTTATCGGATTGAGTGTTAGTATTTATGATATCTAAAAATCATTAATTGCTGTTTACCTATACCATAAAATCGGTGTATTTATTTTGTGTTGTTTCGGAGCGTATAATACATAATTTTAAAACCATGCCTGTAGTTCTGGCAATACAAACTTATTAAATAAATATTTCTTAATAGAAATTTTGATATCTATGCCACATATTATTGTGAAGAAATATGAATTGAGAGTAAATAAATGTAGAAGTATGCCGTGTTGCTCTCCTAGGAGATACAAATGAAAGATCGATAGAGTTGACGGTATTATTAGGTGTAATATTTCTATCCCTTTGGGGTAACATCCATCTCGAGTAGACTCGCCCTAAATACGGTCCGCTGGTCACGTGCCTCTCGCTTGATTTCACCTTGAGGCCCACAATGGATTTTGGAAATTACGCATTAATTATCCGCAAAAGTAATACTTTTTTAAAAGTTGAGAATGAAAGACAGTAATCAAAAGAAGGTAATTGAAAAGATATTTCAACAAAATCTAATATTAATTCAATAGCGAAAAATAGAAAGGAAATTCTCGTACTTAAAATATTACTTTATTCGTATGGTTTTGCTGAAATATTTTGTAATGTACATAAACTTGATTTTTCTAAAATTCTTCCACTGAGACCCGCGGTCATCTGTTGTTATATCCATGTCTCTTCCTTCCTTTTGTTGTGGAGGCCTTGAATCTGTAGGCTAATATATTTCCGAAAGTGGAACATAGATCAGCTAACTTTTTCTGTAAATTTTTCTTATAAGATCGTCGATACGTCCCTTTAACGAAATACTTGATGGTCGTTCCCAAACGGAGATCCGTAGTGTCAGGTTCTCGCTTGGTTTACTCGTGGCGGATTTTGAGAATGATTTTTCTAAACTGGAATGGTCGGTGTATTTTCTGCTGCGACTGCGTCGTGCGACCGCACAAAGACCCGCGCTCGTCGACTAGTAATTCACCGCCGGACGATTAATTTCCATCGCATTCTCCAGTGGAGCGAACTGCTCTTGCCAGCATCCATTTAAAACGAAGCATCGCATGAATCAGCCCCGCGACTCTTCACACTGCTCCAAATTCGTGCTCCGCAGTGCATTCTACGGAGCGCGTGCCACATTTCTTGGCTCGTCGTCCGCTTTTCGCCCGCCATCTGTCTCCCCCAACTACGGCCACCTTTGAGGGCATCCGGTCCCACGTGATTCCAGCACCTGCCTGCTTATTCAGCCCGCTCCTCTTTTGTGGAGAGGGCCGGGTGCCGTACGCCGGAAGGGCGCCGGGATCTGCACGAACGACAAAAAGAGATCGGTTTGGCGGCTCGGACGGGAATTGCCAAAGTGGAAGATTTTTAAGCTTCAATGGGGCGCTGGTAAATAAACACGGCTCATGATCGACTTTGGAGATGTAACATTAGGTCCGCATCAGTTGTTGTTTATGTTGGCGTTGTGGGTGTTGTCTAAGGAAAGAGGACTGCCTATCCAGTAAGACAAGCGAGAGTTGCTTTGTCAGCGTGTGGCTTTTTTAGATTACCTAAGTTTTAGACCTAAGTTTAGTGAACGACAATCAAAATGATTGGAGTAAAAGTAAGTTAGAAAGATTATCCCCCGTTTCCTTGATTTTTATGCAAATGCGGCACCTATAATATAATAAAACTACTGAAACAAAAGAATGCAGTCCCAGTGTGTATTGAGTAAGTGTTGTATCATATTTCATTGTCAGGTATTTGCTGAATATGATAATTGCTGAGTCAAAGCAATTTACGCTAAGTATAAAGCTTTTGGTTTTGTTTGATTTCACGTTTTTATGAAGTATACAAGACCTTCTGTTCGTAATTACCTTCGCTGTTTATAATTACATGCTACGCTGTATGTGCGTTGCATGTAACGCTTTCCTAAAATCAGCGGATTGTTATTGCCTTTTTTCCATTATAATGAGGAGTCAGGAATTCCTTGAGTAAGAGAGGAGACGTGTCGAATAAAAAATGTCTCTTTGAATAATGACAAAAATATTTTAGCGGAAATAATTCAGACACGAATATGGACTTGCAGACAGTAAATTGCAGATAACCATTGAAAGTTGTGCTTGAGCTATTGTAATATTTTTCAATCCAACATTCCGGTTCTTTAAATGATACAAAAGACAAATTTTGTTTATTATAAGTATTTCAATTTCATTTAGTATGGCTTTCCACCAAGTAACGCCTGAGCATATCGATTTTATAAGTATTTACATTACTATAACTCATTTTTATACTCGTTTGTTGTGTTTGTCGAAGTAGGATAGAAGTATTAAACACGATCGAAACCTTTTGCAATCTTTTAATTGTCTTTTCCATACCTTAGATATTTCTGCTCCAAATAACAGTGTTTTTATATACACGTGCTTCTTTTCTTTATTATCTTTGGTTTGATAAATACTTTATTATTACACGTACGTACGTTTATTTTATTTCATTCGCGCTGTTCTTGATTGGAAAACATTCTCTCATGTGTAATATAATTGCAGGAATTTCGTACGTTTCATAGCCATCTTTATCGGTATTACGGATGTATCATCACTGAAGCATGAATCGGTGTATTTGTGGAGCCGACTTCTGTAAGGGGCTGGGAAGCATCTGATCAGTAACGGATACGTGCTTCCTTTACAGAGGCGCCAAATAGTGACTAATGGGGCGCCCTCATGTGTATGAGTTATGAACTGTTGTCGCTATATAAAAAATATAGGTCGCCAAAGTATCCAAGGCTAAGAGAGGGACAGGAAGTCTGATCCCAAAATGCCTTTATGTGGCCTTGATCCCAGCACCCTTTCGATTGTCAGGGAAAGCCGCCGTAAGTTTCATATGCCGCGTGAGATATAGCTGTTGACATCGTATTAGCGTAATATAGTGGGAATTCAATTCAAATAAAATTAGAAAAATTATTTTAGTTTTCTCTATGTCAGAAGTTATGTTTAGTTTTCTGTATGTCAGATCGTTTTTTTGCCTTTCAAATCGTTCTTTTTAGCGTTCAGTGAAAATTTTATTTGCTGAAAATATAGGTTGTGTATGCAAGGGAAAAGACAGAGGGGAAGGCAGAGGCAAAAGATGTTAGATTACATAAAGGGTGGGGTGAGTTACCTCGTAACGACAGAAAAGGCTATGAATATGGAATATTAGGGCACATGGACCTACCGAAAGGTAGAACACTTATGTATGTATAGGTTGTGTGCCAATTAGATATTATAAATCATCGCTGTTACTGATGTATGGTAAAAGTAATGAGGTCAATTCAAAGGCTTTCTGTATTTTAAAGAAAATGAATTAAGAGATATTATCTCTTAGGGTTTTTCTTTACTAACCTAAATTCCCTCTCAAATTAAAATTTAGATTATTATTTGTATGTTCACATCCAACAATCTTCTGTTCACATCCAACAATCTAGTACTAAAGCCCTCCCCAAAAACTGATAAAATGCTTTAGTCATTCTCGCCTTTTTCATGTTCATTTGGTCTTATATCGATTTAATCGAACTTTGATCGTCCTCCACTAGCCAAGCCCAGCGCTGATTCGAACATGAGCGCCCTCGGTGATAAAAGCGCCTGTTTAGATTTCGAAGTTCGCTACTATGCTAAAGGGAACTCGACTGCACTGCCGGACATGCTTCTCGCCCCCATTGGAATCGGGTCTCCCCTCTGTTTCCCTTTCCTGCCCTCCCTTTTGGCCCCGGCGCACTATTTTTGCTTTAACACGTCTGCTCTCTCTCTCTCTTGAGGTCGAGGCCTCCGCCGATCTCATCGGTAAGGTGGTGGACCATACAGCAGCCATGCACTTCGCAAAAGATCAGTGGTCATCCGCTCCAGGGCTTTGCCATTCGATCACGCCCCCATTCGAGAGTCCCATTCGGCGATTATGGTGTTTCTAGGAAATTGTTTAGCTCGGGGATGAATAAGCTTTAATGGACTAGAACGTACTGTGGTCCTTTTGTCGTTGCGCAAATTAGACGTCTTTCACTGGCACGAATGGGTCCGTTGGATGCTGGATGGGTTTTCGGAGCGTCATTGAGAGGATGAATTGTCAAAGCGTGCGTTCCGATTACCTAGCGCTGTTCCAGTTATTTACATGTTATTTAGTTGGAGAAGTCTTGCTGGGTTCGTCCTCCTAGGAAGATAATAGTTTTTCTTCACTAATTTTGTACACAGGAGATGAATATCACGGCTTGTGTGCTAGTTTCTTCCTTTTATTTTGTGTATTCCGCCATGCTATGACGCGATTGGCAGGGCAACGATGTTGATAGAATGGCCACTCTATATCGAGAATGCGGTAAAATATTGAAAGGCGAGTGATCAGAAGGTTTTGGCAGAAAGTTCGCATTACGTGATTTTTAATTACGCGATCCTGTGAGTGAATTCTAATTAGTCATCCTATGGTTCGTATTATTAGTTTCCTTACTGCTTCAGTGTAGACGATCACTCGAATAACCGGATATTCGTAAATGAATAAATAAATATATCGCTTACTCTGCGCGTTCAAGGAGAACAGAAACAAGCTATTCAATAAAAGGGGATGATAAATATTATTATAACAATAAAGTTCATATCTACATACATACCCTACAGGCCGCCTTAGGCACCTGGCAGGGGATGTAAACGTCTATCTTTCGAGGTGCATTAAGTATTACGTTCTAACTTATCGTTTTCGCGTGTCATTTGCGGAAAAAATGAGACCTTAAACGGCTTGCCGTAGCATCTATTACTATTTAGATGCTAGGACTCATCAACAATATTAATTGGGAAATGGTGAGGATGATCGATGGAATACCTCTTTAGGTACTATCCAAGGAAGTGATCTTTTGAGACCGAAATTTATTTTAGTTTCAGTAGTTTTGAGTTATGACAAACTAGACTTGTCCTTTTACGATGTAATTATTTATGTCGCATGCGTAAATTATTTACGTAACGGATTTTCCTCTTCGTATGCTTGTGTTGAAAAACAAAATCAACTTTTCCGATTTCAGATTGCATTTTAAGATAAGAACTAATTAACGTCTTCGTCGGCTGTTAAATTGCAAATGATCTGTTTTCTTTCTCTGCAGCCAATTTACAATGTTGGGCATTGTCACATGATTCCGATGGTATCTGTATTGATTTACTAGTCGGAATACTTTCTCTATATGTTGGAATCAGAATCTAGACCAAGGTCAGAAAGGTAGATTTCTGAATGCCAGCGTAGGTGCCGATGTAGAAGCTTACAAATAGAATTTGAAGTTCAAGTTTTTTTTTTAAGCGTACCCCAAGGTTAAAATAGCATCTGAATTCGTCGTCCGTGGTGGTGATCTGTCTAAGTAATCCTGTATTTTGTTGAAGGAAGTTTTAATTGTCTCCATTAAGTAGAGCAAGACAGGCCAGGTCGCCAACTGTGTTTGCATTTAATAATCTGAATATACTCGTAAAACTACGTCAGCGCATGACCTTATATTCTAGATTTTGCAATCCTTGAATAAGTGTGACATTCTCTTAACCGTGATGAATATCACATACCGTGATGTTTTCAAGGACAGTTATTTATAGAAATAAATTCGACTAAGTAATCACAATTGAATTACTAAATGTGTTCGACCATATATACAAATTTAGGATACACCGGAGTAGTATTTACATTTATGTGGAACAGAATGTCATGATATTAGATTTATAGTAGTCATCGCGGTAGACATTTTTAATGCGTATTTTATGCAATTGATGTTCGATCTTCTTTTACGAATTCGTTTTCAGAAAGCGCTTTTTATTACTTACGAGAGAAGAGTTTTGTGTGACCTTTTACTAATTTATTTTCATATATTTTGGGTTTTGCTTTCTTTACACGTCCATCATAGCTCTTTTTCCTAGCATTCGAGCCCAACTCCGGAAACTGTCGACAATTTTTTTGCTAAGCTTCAGCAGACTACAAATTTGGTACCTCAGATTGGTCCGTGACAGTTCGTAAATTCTTTCTTCGACAGCATATAACGATATCCTGTTAAGGGAATTAAAATTCCGCCCAAACCCTCCTNTGTCTCCAGTATTTTTTTTTCTACTAGGAATGCACTAAAATAGAATTCTTAATATTAGTATCTCTACTTCAGTAAATCATGGTAGCCTTTTTTCAAAACGGAAATATCCCACGTTTTTTACTGTGTGTTCCCCGTTCTGGGAGAAACATTAGTTTGACATTGAAATTTTTCTTAAATAACGTATCCTCATTCGTCAACTGCTGCATCCGTGAATGTTTTAAGCACTGTCATTCTCCATGGCAACAGCCAGCGGTTATTTCCTGCGTGATCTTCGGGAGAAATTCGGAGGACCCCTCTGGTTCGACCTTCCCAGTCTCCTCCCCACCCACTCCTAGCCGCCATCTCGCTCTAACCCTATATGGCCACGACCGCTCACCGTTTCAACTCTTGATGCACCCGCCAGAGACCCTCACGAACCTTACGTGACTGCCGTATATGACGGTTTTCGTTCTCAGTCCGTGTCCCATCAGTGCATGAAGAAAGAGTGGAGCAATTTCATGGCTTCACCCTTTTCCAGGGAATATTTCATTGCGGTGTAGTGAACGTGTATTTGTAGCACAAACCTGCATTAAAATACGTATAAACACGTATAGGATTTATTCACTATCTACAGTCTGGCACGTATACGGTGATGGAATTTTTAATGATATGTATCAAGTTGCAGCTGCTGGTATTAGTCGAAGAAGCGCTCTAGTTTATGAAAAAGTAGGATTGAGTTATAAAGGAAATTTCTCATTGGTGTCGAATATTCCTGGGTTTCTGAGAATTAGTTCCCGAGGCCTCTGGTTTCAACTGTTTAATTAGTTATCGTGATGGCCGTATTTGAGATTAACATATGTTATAAATATGTCAATATTATATCATTCACGTTTCCTTAAAAATATTCAAATTCTATTCGCTTCGTTACGCCATTTTGTATACACTTAGTAAGCTGTTCAGTAGTAATCATCTTTTTCTATTTCATAGTTTCATTCAAAAGAGGCGACAATAACATAGCACTATGAAAACGAAAGAAAAAGAGATCGGTGAAAATTCATCCAATACCATTAAAATTACGGAATCAATCGACATGAAATGATGAAGGGAACTAATATTTGCGAAACTAACCACGTAACTTTTCCACGTTAAAATTTAATTTTACTCTATCTTTCATTTTTCTGCGTAGGCGTTAGCAATTGAAGTGCGATCTCTGTAAATGATTTCGATGAATTAGAAATGTAATATTTTCTATATAAAAGAGCATTCTTAATGGAATTACTATTGTACTTATGAATCAAAGGTTTTCCATGATCATTCTTCCTAAATGAGAATACACTTTTATACATTGGCGGTTCCAGGGAAGGATCCAGGTGATCGCCTCCCCCTCCTCTCTTGATGACCATATAGTGCTAGCGGTTTCCCTTGGATATGAAGAGAGATTAAATTGTGATTAAGAATTTGTTTACGGTCACTACATATCTACTTCATTTATCATGAGAAAATGGCATTTTAGAAGTAAGTTTGAGATAGCCATAACGAAATTGTCTTAAATACCCCCCGAAATATTATGTTTTCACCAAAATATACTATAAAAAGAACTGACTAAGATCATCATTGTCAATTCATGTCAGGCTGACTGGATGTAAGATCTTATAGGAAAATAATTTTGGAAACCGTATTACTCGGTTTATTTTCTTTTATGGTAAATTAATTAGAGATTAGTAGAAGTGAAGGATCAGGTAGTGGATTATACTTTTAATGATTTTTACAATTTTAATTTTCCTTGTAAATATTTCGTATTGAAATTGTATGACGCCGCTTGAGTCTGGGATTGAGCCGCTCTGATTTGCTTATCGCATCGGAAATCGGCACCAAAGAGGTAACCGCAAGCAATCTACATTTTGAGATTCCCTCGCGAAAAGAGAGCAACTATTTTCCTGTTGGAATTCCTCTCCTCGCGCAGGAATTCGAGTTCGAAAGGCTATTGCTGGTGACAGACACGAACTTCATTGATTGTGATTGCGTCGTGTGACCCGATTTCAAATGCAGCTTTCAACTGTTTTCTATCATGTAACATGGAAATAGCGAGGGCAAGATTTTTGGCTCAGATTTGAGACTGTGTGGGCTTAAGTAGATAATGTTGCCCAACTGCCGCGATACACACGATTTTGGATGTTTTCCTAAACATCGGTGACGTTGTGAAATCTTTGTGTTTGTTTTGACTACATAATCCGCCGTGAATGCGGAGTGGAATTTCAAAACTAAAGCCAGTATTTTTTTCCTCAAGTTTATTTTGATGTTTGGTTTCGAAGGGTAATTATACACAGGTCGTGAATTGTTTGTCGTTTACCCGTCGATGAATTAACATTAATATTGGAAACTGATCGTTTCGCGTGATTTGGGTGAATGTTGGTTTTTTCCCTTCGTTTCTCGCAGTTTTAATTACAAGGGGTGTAAGCGTCTTTAATATTTATGGCACTTGCAGTAATCGAAACTTGGAGAGGACTTCTTTGTTTCCTTTTTTTTTATTTCAAGGGCTTTACGTCCTGCGAACTCTGATATGTAGTTTATTTTAAACGGTGAAAAAATTGACTAGGTTTATCCACCTCTCAGCGAAAGATTTGATAGTTGATGATTTTTCCTTGTTAAAAATCGACATTTTGTTCTCTAGAGTAAATTAATCATTTACTTCATTTTATATTGCTTATATAAGCGATGTTATTATTAGACTGCAATATGGAGCCTACTCTATGGCGGCAACCGTATACATAATTACACATCATTCATCGATCATAACTGAACAATAGTAATCTAAAATAACACAATACATACAAGTACAATTATGAAATCATATTCGGAATAAACTCATGTGAGGGGGAATAGTATTCTGTCTGATATTCACCCAAGTCTGAAGGAAAACCCCTCCAAAACCTCCCAAAGGCAGTTCGACGCACAGTTTCACATACAATTACAAAGATAAAAATACAATGAAATTATCATTTTATTATATTTTTATTTCTACTGTCCTTCAATATCAATGATATAGCAACGTTACAGGGATGCTTTCGGATTTATCAGCTAATATCTTATTCGTTGTCTCCAGTATTTTTTTTTCTACTAGGAATGCGCTAAAATAGAATTCTTAATATTAGTATCTCTACTTCAGTAAATCATGGTAGCCTTTTTTCAAAACGGAAATATCCCACGTTTTTTACTGTGTGTTCCCCGTTCTGGGAGAAACATTAGTTTGACATTGAAATTTTTCTTAAATAACGTATCCTCATTCGTCAACTGCTGCATCCGTGAATGTTTTAAGCACTGTCATTCTCCATGGCAACAGCCAGCGGTTATTTCCTGCGTGATCTTCGGGAGAAATTCGGAGGACCCCTCTGGTTCGACCTTCCCAGTCTCCTCCCCACCCACTCCTAGCCGCCATCTCGCTCTAACCCTATATGGCCACGACCGCTCACCGTTTCAACTCTTGATGCACCCGCCAGAGACCCTCACGAACCTTACGTGACTGCCGTATATGACGGTTTTCGTTCTCAGTCCGTGTCCCATCAGTGCATGAAGAAAGAGTGGAGCAATTTCATGGCTTCACCCTTTTCCAGGGAATATTTCATTGCGGTGTAGTGAACGTGTATTTGTAGCACAAACCTGCATTAAAATACGTATAAACACGTATAGGATTTATTCACTATCTACAGTCTGGCACGTATACGGTGATGGAATTTTTAATGATATGTATCAAGTTGCAGCTGCTGGTATTAGTCGAAGAAGCGCTCTAGTTTATGAAAAAGTAGGATTGAGTTATAAAGGAAATTTCTCATTGGTGTCGAATATTCCTGGGTTTCTGAGAATTAGTTCCCGAGGCCTCTGGTTTCAACTGTTTAATTAGTTATCGTGATGGCCGTATTTGAGATTAACATATGTTATAAATATGTCAATATTATATCATTCACGTTTCCTTAAAAATATTCAAATTCTATTCGCTTCGTTACGCCATTTTGTATACACTTAGTAAGCTGTTCAGTAGTAATCATCTTTTTCTATTTCATAGTTTCATTCAAAAGAGGCGACAATAACATAGCACTATGAAAACGAAAGAAAAAGAGATCGGTGAAAATTCATCCAATACCATTAAAATTACGGAATCAATCGACATGAAATGATGAAGGGAACTAATATTTGCGAAACTAACCACGTAACTTTTCCACGTTAAAATTTAATTTTACTCTATCTTTCATTTTTCTGCGTAGGCGTTAGCAATTGAAGTGCGATCTCTGTAAATGATTTCTATGAATTAGAAATGTAATATTTTCTATATAAAAGAGCATCCAGATTCAATCGCGCTCATTCGCGATTGATAAATTTGTTTTTGTTTCAATTGATGTTCAGTTTAATCGACCATTTATAATCGTATCCACAAGAGAACTAGTGAGCACTCACGAACCTCGCTGCACTCCACCTGTTGACTGCTTTCGCTGAAGCACGTTTTGATGTTTTTAAAGTCCTAAAACAGTGCGTGGGATGTTGTTGAACTAAAGATGAAGCTGTTTTATATTTGCATGGGAGCAACGATGTATACATCATCCATCTCAAGGGGAATGGCATAATATTCTTGGATAATTTCCTCCATCTAATAGCGACGATTTAAGAGGATTTGATTTTTGTAGCATTACGGAGTATCTATTACTGAACATGGAGAACCAGGGTCTGGGTCAAGAGGAAGTAATTCTTTAAAGAAATGCTTAAACCTTGTAGTTTAATCAAAGGAAGAAGAGGTGCGACTTGTAGTACTTTACACAATTTAATAAGTGATCGCAATTGTTCGTTCATTGTTATGAAGATTAAAATCACCCTAATGTGAATCTGCCAATCCTTTCGTCTATATTCATCGTATTGTTTAGTTCCTAAGTAACATATTGATCGTAAGACGAGACTTTAAAGAAAAGAAGGCATGTGTGTATGTTGACGTTAGGCGTCGAACCCAAGGCCCTTTTAAATTATGAAGTGAAGTTGCAGTCATATTTTCCTATTCTGAAGAGTTAACACGGAGTCAATGCTGTTGATTGAGCAGATATTCACCTTGTCCAGCTTACTGTTACTTAAAGACATTGGGGCAGTTCGTTTTACCTTGAGTTCCATTTTTCATTCTTTGAATCTGTAATCCTTTCGAGTATTACGGCATATTTTATCTATTATATTGACGTCTTTGAACATTTTTACGGCCGTTTTCGTCGTTATTTTTTTAATACTCCGCTGTTACTCCAACACGTGTCGCTTTCGTCGAAAGAAAATTAATTACATTCTTAGGCTTAGGTTCACTCTGCTGCGTATAAGCTCCATTTTTTACGCCGCATCCTAATTTTGCCGCCGCGAACAAAAACGTATCTTTTCAAACGCCCCCCGCCGTACATTATCGTCGCAATTACGAGATTTTTCATTTCGGATAAAGACGTTTTTTCCTCCGCCGAGTTTTTGCCAGTCACTTTCTTTCGCTCGACGTACGCTCTTTTTTGTCTCCACGCTCGTCGCGTCCGAGGCTTTTAACCGAGCGACCTCGATTTCGACTCCCTGCTCGTTGGCGCATGACGAACCCAGAGATTATTCAGATGATGAGGCCCTTTCTGCTCCAGGGTGAACGATCCCGAAGATCAGCGCGATTTGATAAAATAAAAGTCGTTAAAGTTCTTGATTTCGAAGTAGCACGGAGTTGCTCTTTCTCGGGTACGCATTTTTTCCTCTTTTCACACCCAGGCATTGCTTCCAAACGATTGCATTGCATTTATTAAAATTATTTCTGTTAATTTATGCATGATAGTTAAACCAGTTATTTGCTATGTCTGAATTGGCAACCAATAGACAATGTTTACACTGCACCAGCTTAATTCACCATTAGTACACAATTACAATAGGTACAGATTTTTCCTTGCTATGTACATTATAGTAGTACAATGGAGATCTCTCTTGCGAAACGTTTTCTTTTTAAAAGTTCCAGTTTACATGGTAAAAATTAATTTATTGCAACAACTTTGCCTTCTCTTTTAAACAAACCTTTTATATCATACGAGTTTTCTATCAGTGTATACGCTGTTGGTGTGCCGCGAAAAATCCGAGGTTAAGTAGTCGTTTATATTTGACGTCATCCTTAACATTTGTGACGTGAGTTTTCCCTAAATAGAATTTTTTATTAATAATTCAGAAATATTTTACCGCGCGCTTGACGTTTTCTTCGTTCAGGTATGTGTTTGGTGTGATGTGTAACACAATATGAGTATTCTTCGCTTCTTATTTTATGTAAATACATCCTTATTATTTTCCAAGGTATTTTATCGTTGAATTGAATTAAGTGGTGATGTAATAACTATTTCCATCCGGTGCTCTATGTTCTGATGTTTATTTCTTCGAAATATTTATATTACAAGAGGATGGTTTAGGATCCCTTTAACTCCAAGTGTGCCACAGAAAGTCAAAGGTTGGGAATCACTGCATCCAACAGCGGAGTAACTTTCACTGCCCACGCGCTGGATCTCTTTTGCCTGCGTACGGTTTAATGTTAGGGATTGACCTTCGGTGTATCTGGGAATCTATGACAAGGTTTCCATATGCGTCTATATCCCAGGCAGAGTTATCAGGTGTCTCCAATAGGCGCAAGCCTGTATAGTGTGCTTTTGTCGTCTTTTTTAAGTGCCTTTTTATTCGCCGACTAATGTGCAACCTTTTTATCCTTTACAGGTAAGTAACGGGACACAGTATGTGGAGTCATCTGTCAGTTTGACCCAGAACGGCAGCCTTAACGCGTCTGGCATCGTAAGTACCGGTAAACTGTGTGTAATATGTTTTTTCGCGTGATCGTCAGACCTTTGTTTTGGGTCGTGCTGTCTTGGATGTTTTCCTTGTCTAGATGTTTATTCGCTCGCTTCCTCATTTGCCCACCATAAAAGTACGAAATGGATTCCAGAAGTAAGCTACCTTTAAACTCGTTTGTCAAAACGTGGTGTTTGTTTTTTTTTGTATTGCTTGCGTTCATGTAATATAGGAAATTCAGGATTGCTTTCTGAAATATTCAAGTATACTAAATACTAAATTTTTCAGATTTTTCCTTATGATATATATGAAAGTAATAACTTAAGTCTCAATATTATTCCGGAATGAAGATTAGAAGAACTTATGCAAATGGGCATATCTGTTAAAAGATGTCTTTAGTCAGTGTTTCCAAACCTTTATGGTTTCAATTTCCGCTTTTCATCTCCTTGAAACAGCGAACTTCCGCCAGATATTTCATCAGTGTTATTCAGTAATGAAGATGTTTTCGAAACTTTTCCAAACTGTTTGTAAAAGACAAATGTTTATTATTCAATTAAAATTTTGGGATCATAGAACGTTTATCTTATTAGTTACAGTATCGTTCTTCGTAATCTATATTTCTAGGCCGGACTTCGTGGAACCACATTATGAAAGAATGAGGAAAATCTTGTAATATCCACAATATAGTTTTTATTTTCACAACCGGATTCGGCTACAACGCCACCATAGTACAAGAAATGCAGGAACTTGTATAATATATCGGCCTTTATCTATTGGTTGATTTCTAAATAGCTATTTCTTGCTCTTTCTGTATATAGTGGAAATTACTGTTTTTCTTCATTCTTTTATTATTCATCTCTCGTCACATTACTATGAACAAATTTAGACCGCTTATTATAAAATGCGTACGACGTGAATTCCCATTCACCTCGGCCTCGATTCAGTCGTTTAATTTTAACGTCTACCTATTTGTTAAAGCTATCCGTTCGGTAGGGAGTAATCTCCTTTTAACGACCTTCCACGGAGAATGAGAAATGTTAATGCTCTCGATTATACTTCATATTCCGCTGCTTTCCTAAATGTATGCGTGGGCGGAGGCATGTGCATTGTCTGGGGTCGCTTCGTTCCCAGAAGCCTTACATTTCTCATGTCAGTTTTCTTAGCGCGCTTCAGCCTTTGCTCGATCCACGATGCGCTCTCTCGTGTTTATCTCATTTCATGACGTGTTTCATTCTCTGCATTCGCGTTCCGTTCGTTTTCCCCCCCGTATTTGTGTATATTTTTTTCAATGGGGACTCAGCTCAGTAGTTTTAATTAACCTATGATTCCACGTCATCGATGGTTATGTACGCTCTTGTTGTTTATTGAGGGTTGTTGGCAGTATAGTTTTGCTTCGTTTGCTTGTGTTTAATTAAAGTAGCCATTGAATCACAGATTTTAAAAGTTTGACGTGGATTTTTTTTAGAGATTGTTTATTGATGTACTGCGTTGTACTTTGCTCCTTTAGTGATTACTTCTGCGTAGTAATCGTACGAAAATATAGTCAATATTTTGTTGATCAAACTTCATTTTTTTACTGAACTGTGGTCTCTTATCAGAAATACTTACTGCGTTTAGAAATTTACTCAGCAAAAAATTTTCGTCGACTTTTAAAGAATATAATTTTTCGTTAACGTATAATAATTTTCATTATTTAAGGGAAAATTGCTAAAACTGCTGATCATTTTTCATCAAAGCTTGATAATTAGACCTCCATGACGTAGTGCTTACTGTGTTAACATTGCAACACTGAGTTCCCGGGTTCGAATCCTGATCAGGGTACGATTGTGTGTGTTTATTTGGGTTTTATTGTAAGAATGGTCGATAATTGATTAAAGTATGCCCCATACATAAAGACGAAATAAATAAATTACTGCAACTTTTATTTCAAATATTGGGAGTTTCAGATTATTCTTTGTTCTACTCCGGGGTACGCTTTAGCAAGAATTGGGTTGATCGGGAGCTATTTCATTAAATAAAATTTCATTTTTGACATGTTCTTTCAGCTGGTAGTGCTTTAATTTTCGTGTGGTCATTGTTTCAAGATTTTTTTTTAGGGTTACCGTACTTCTACAATAGTTAATGCACTGTTTTTCGCTTGGCCTTGGGTTCGTATGCCATGGCCATTGATTCCGTCGAACACGTTTCTTCATTGTCTCGATCTTGCTTCGACCCTTGCCTTCCTTGCTTTAGTAGTCATGCTGGTTTCATCCGTCATTCTCCCCGGTGTCGGCCATGTTTCCGTTTCCCTTGCAGATTCGAACGACGGGAAACCTGAAAGTCATTCAAACAGTGGGGGCGTCTCGCTCGGTGATCGTCGGTGTCCATTGTTACTTGGAGGTTCGAATCCTACCACTTAATATTTTTTGTTTGTTGTGTGCCAAGATATTCAAACATGCGATCCATGAAGAGTTTATTGCTCTCTGTGTGGAAATTCGTGCTGGTTGGTGAGGTTTCATAGGTGTTCTGGTATTGGGAAGTTTTCATCATTGACAAATTTCCAGCACTGACGTTGCTAATAGGAGGCAGTATGCCTTGGCCGCCCGAAAATAGTTTTAACTCTCTTGTTTGAATGAATGTTCCAGTAAATTCGATTCTTGTTAATTGTTACCGAGTGCTACTGAGTAACTAGTTGTTAAGGGTAGTTTGTTATTCGTTGATTATTTACCTCTTGGGTATTCATCATCGACAAGTTTTTCAATTTATCGAATATTTTTTTTGTAACTTCATTATTTATTATTTCACAGTTGCCATTTTAGTTAATGGTTGCCAAGATTTATATTGTTCAAGTATTTCCCCTATCTTGATTAATCCATCACGAGGCGGTTATCTCACTTGATTGCTGTCTGAAGCTATTTGGAAAGGGTATTCATGAAAATCATTTCTTCTTATTTCTTAAAGTATTTACTGTCATCAACGACCAACACCTCACCTTCGACCGTTAGCAGATTTTAGTAATGAAGAATAGGAGAGCGTTAACACAGTGTCTTCACTGCCTGGATGTAAAACTCAATTAGTACATAAGGAAACAATCTTGTTCCTTATCTTTGGTTGTTAAACCATCGCGTAATTCTAAGATACACTGAATACCGAGGAAATGCAAATGTTTAGCATATGTCTTATTTACTGAGAGAAGATGAAAAAGATATTTCTGTATCAGATAGGGCTTTCTCATTTCAAGGAATATGCTTGAATATTAAAATTGTTTTTCATAAAACAGGATTTCCTCACTCTAAAAGGAAGAACCATCAGTAAAAGATCGAGGAGGGATTTTCTCAGGAGATAGGAAGTTCGGAAACCTTGCAACTACGTAAGAGGTCTGTGGCTTCAGAAGTTTCGGATTCCTGCTTTTAAAAGAGAATTACTGTGAGTAAAGCTGTCAGTCTATAGCATTTCGAGCACTGGCGCATGAAAATTGTTTCTCTCCGCATTAAGGAGGCATTAGTAGAACAATGTATTGAGTAACTGTGCCTCGTTTATGTGTTATATTTTCGATCTATTAAAAGAAGGGGTCATTTTAAGTAACGGGGATGTAAATTTTTTACTTATATGCATCTAGTTATTAGCGAGAGAGATGGTTTCATATAACTGGGAGAGAGCTAAATCATATAATCAACTTAATAATTTCCCCTGAGATTTCGGCAATTTTTCTAGCTGGGAAAGTGAGGAATTACTGTTTTCTAATTCAATTATCGTATTTGTTTCTTAGTTATCTCTTTTGGCAATGTCACGCGGAAGCATGTTGATTTTCTATGGGTATAAAAACGTTACAGTAGCATCCCTTCAAATTCAATACCCTAGTAATGTGATTTTTACATATTTGTTTCCAAAGCAAAAAGTAAATTTCTCCTGAAAGATTTACGTTTTGAAAGACCACTTGGTGAAGAGGAAAACTTGGAAAATCCCTTTAAATACCACTTTCTTAGACCGTGAGATATGGAGAGATTCGTTCATGAAGTAACTGTGTACCTATTTCAGCCACGTGTTCATTCATGAAGATTCAAATAATATCCCATAATAGTATGATGTCACCATTCGAAAGCGGTACTCATTCTTGCCAAATACTTCATGGATGAAGGAAATCAAGTGTTTTATACGTCTACTATTACATTGCTCCTTTTCCTTTCTATAATCGTGAATTGTAGCGAGCGTAATCCCCTTTTATTTGTGTGGAATTCCAGTTTGTTATTGACGATTGAATCCCACACTGTCCTCCTCATTCTGAAGAAAGGAAGCTCCAGGGGCCGTTTACATTCATTGAAAAGGTTAAGCTCGCTTTCTTTATTACACCTCGTTGCGATTGTTCTTCTTAAGAGCTGTGGCATGACTTGGAAATCTTTCGCCCAAATGTCCGTGGCCGTGGATTCGTAACTGCCTGGAGCGGAGGCGCCCGAGCGTAACGATGGTTGTGAAACACGTGTCCGAAGTCGTGCGGAGAAAACTCGGTCTCCAGCAGTCTCCTTGCCCCTAATCATCTTGGCGTGGGTAATTTCCGAACCCACGATCCCCCGCGCACGTGTCCCATTGGCTTGCTATGCGGGATTTGATCGATTGTGACTCATTCGTGAGGATCCTCGCGCCAGGTAATTGAGTCATCGATGTCTTCTTGAATTAAGATTCTAATGTTAGGAAACGCTATTCCTTCTGTGGAATTTAGTTTTTTATTTAAGGAGAGTAATTTTTACCAGTCAATTGGGTTTAATTCAGAGGAGATTCCAACTTAAGTGCCTTTTTTTGGATGAGAAATTGGACGAAACTTTCAGGGAAGGAAATTTGTTTTCAAAATTTGAACGGATATTGTGGACGCCAGTATGCACACCAATTGGCAACTCCTGTGTGATCACCTTTTAGAGATTCACAAAAAATGCTTTCAATTCTTTGAAAGGTATGATCTGGGTATGTACCTGTTAGAAGCTGTGTATTTTACCGTTCTTCTAGAAAAAAATTCCAGAAAAACTCTTAAATTTTGCCTTCTAAACCAGGTTTCCCCCTTAACTAATGGCTGCACAAGCGTGGTTTTTGGACTTTCTTATATGAAATTTCTTTACAAAATCTTTCACTTGACAGCTTTAAATAGGAAGTGTATTAATTATAATTAGATAATTAAGGTAATCAGTTCTTTCTCGGTGATCTTTATACTGTGAATAGTTTTTCACAGAACTATGTTTTTGTTGATGCAAAAAGAAATTTAGTTGGGCTGACGCAAATTAATTTGCTATAGTTGTTTTTAATGGTAAATGACGATTCTTTGTACTTACTAACACAGTGTTTTTCCATCAGTTATACTGTTTATCCCAATTTTCAGTTTACTCTTATAAAATTTTCTCTATTCCCGTTGCTTCCTGTAGTACGAACCCTTTAGAAAGCTCTTTCATTTGAAAACTATGCGTTTTTAATTCTTTATATCTCTTTCTTCAGTAATTTTGGAGGCGTAATTTGGCTACGTTAGTGTTACTTATCTCCTATTTATTTGCTTCAAACTCGGTTCTTAGTTTATTTTCCGAGCTGGTTTTTAGTTATTTCAAAACAAAAACCTTTTCAGGATGTTTTCTCTTACAGCATTACGTCGTTGGTATTTATTTTGCTATATTTGTGAGAAAATGAGCACTTCGTGCAGCTTAACAACAGGTGTCAGGCCATTTCGCCTTAATGGGTGGTGCGCTCCGTTAAGTTAAATGTCTGGATATTAATGTCGTATATCTTTGCCAATGAGGCAGATGCTTTGAATTTTATTTTTTTAGGTCTTGGAGAGAGCATTTTCTGATACTGGAATCCTACCCACTTAATCTGGTTGCGCGTCTAAAGCAGTCATTTATTAAGATCAAGTTTTTGTGTATCACTTTTTTCCATACTGCTCAAACTTCGCCTTTTCATTTCAACCGGATAAGATAAGTAAGATTAATTTTTTCAAACAGCAGTTTTCTCGATTGCTTTAGTTTGGTTCGGGAACAGTTTTAGCTGCATAAGAACATGGTCATTTTTTTATCAATGCAGGTAAATTCGGTGGGTTTTTTACTTTTTTGAGATTTGTTTATTTTATTCTGCGACCAATTTCGGAATTAAAATAATTATAGATGAATATTCAAGCACGACTTAATCCATGAACCTAGTTATTTATCGAGACGTTGAAAATTTCTCAGCCGAGCGTTATGCATGTGATACGTGAGCATACGAAATACTAATAAATGACCTAATAATTGGTATATCAATAGTGATAAATTTCATGATGATAGTCTTGGGAATATAAATGGTTATGGAATGTGATGTATTCGTGATATTTTTGGAACCTTTTTACGTGATTCCGTCGTTTACATTATATACGGTTAATTTATAATTATAATCTTTTATTGGACACGAAATTGAAGGAAATTGTTAAATTTAAAAATATTAATTTTTAAATGTAATACAGTAAACTCTGAAGTTTATGCAAAAGGAAAGCTAGACCCTTCAAATTCTATGTTTGAGTTCTTCATATTTATATAATTTGGTAAAAAACTCAAAATTACGGTGGCTAAAGCTGATTTAAGTTGATAATATTTTCAAAAGAACTGTGGTAATCTTATAGGAGTAATAAGTGAACAGTTTTCGAACTGTCAGTGAGGTTTAGGGTTTAGCTCTTAATTGGATCGATACTCTGTAAAAGAAGTAATCAGTGTAGAAATAATGAAGTACAATATAGTAAAATGTGATATCTTTGAGATTTGGATTTAGTGATGTGTAGGCACGTGTGACCCCGAATCCCGCATTGAACGTAGAAAGGATAGGAAACCCTAAGTTTGAAAGGGTCTCCCGCTTTTACCTGAGCAATAACTAAACGTGAATAGGTCGCTTTCTAAGTCATTCTCACGTCCAACGGAACCACGGCGAGGGATGGCATTAAGAAGCAATGAAACGCTCGTTGAGCTCACTGGTCGCGTAGGAGATCACGCCGAAGTGAAATATGTTTCTGCTTCGACACGAACTCATTACGGCTGCAGGACAGAAGTATCTGGAAGGCTCTCTTAGGGAATTATGAGGGCCCACGCACGACCCTCTAGTTTCTTCAGCTGCCAATCTTTTCTTCCCCGTTCTCTTATGGAAGGACCTTTACATGGGCTCCCAAGCACGCGATCTTCTTCAGTGGGCCTCACAGGGTTGAGAGACAGATGCGCTCGTGATGGGCGATTGAAGAGACGATACTGGGTCACGTGACACCTTTAATGCCACGAGTCGTATATTATTGTCAGCTGAGGAATCATCCGCGCAACTTTGACCTCGAATGATTCATCGTTCCATTTCTAGCTCATGGTAAAATTTACATTTACGACCACTTAAGGGTATTTGGATCTATTCCTGCTTTTTGGGAGCTTAGTTACGATGGGTACGTTTTGGTACACCGTTCGGTTTCGTGCGAGAATGACATTCTACGTAACTCCTCGTAACGATATTTTCGGCTTTTATGAACTGGCTTTGAATTTGTACTGATGACCCCGTGTAATAAAGTTGTATATTCTTCAGGTTGCTGACCAGTTGTTTTTTATGTAGAAAGTTTACTGATGTGTTCGGCTCCAGGCACGTTGGTGTAACTTTTTCGATCATTACAAATATAAGTCCATTCTCAATAATTTGAGGGCAAGAGTAAAAATATTGAATGTAAATAATTCGGTTGTTAAAATTTAGAAAATTCGCCAGTGAAGTAGTTTGTATGCGTAACGGAAGAGCTATTTGATTCATATCATAACGGATCACATGATGGTCGAATACTTACCAGTAATGATTTAGTTGGCGTTGAAGATAAATATAAATAATAAATTCCGCAGTAGAGAATTCGTTGTTTACACACACTGACTTGCTTAGGCAAAACAAACAGCTTAACCTAATCCACGTTTACATTTTTTTTTTTCAAGGTACTACAAATATTTCCTTAGAATCGACGTAAAACCTCATTTGTTTGAGGATATAACTATCGTGAAACTGTGGGCATTCCTAATTTATGTGAATGTTCAGGTTATCTTGTCCTTGCTCGTATATATAAGAAAGCTGCTCGTAGGTCGTCTTTCAGCTTTCGTTATTGGTGTCAAGGTGTAGGTGGAGATAGCGATGGTATTATATTTGCGGAGTTTGGCTTTTGCCTTTTTTAGCTTGGCATCATTTAATAATCATGGCCGTAAAATTGCCTTACTGTATTACTCTGTAATATCATACACAGGGCTGTATTTTTTTGTTTTTACATTTTCTTTCTGTTTTAAATTGATCCACCGATTTAATAAATTAATTAGCATAGCTGCTTTTATTATTCGCGTTCGATTGAAACGCCATGTTTGGTATGATTTGTGCCGATTTTACGTGAAAATGTTACACGAATATCAAGGATAAAATCACATTCTTCTGGCTTATTGATTTGGTAAATTTGTAATGTAGTTTTTGCAAAATATATTTCCAGGTTGGATGGTTATGGAGTATGTGTGTGCATCGACAGATAAAGAGTAATGATATAGTCGCAGGGTTAACCAAAGTGAACAATGAAGGATAATCCGTGAAAATTCCGTGTAGTTCTGCAGTGTTATTGGTATTTTTTTATTGCACCAAGCTCAAACTTTAAAGGACATGCAGATCAAATATTAATTTCTTAAAAATAGTCGATAATTCCTTTGTCTAATCACTCTATATGTCACATCACTAATTCGTTAAAAATGTTATGTAAATTTTTAAATTGACTCGGGAATGTGTAACCAATATCTATAGATTTTGTATCATAGGAGTGGCATATAATAGTTTCATTTATCCCTGTTTTTTAATCTCCTTTCATAGGACATTGACGTAGTCTCCTCTTATAAAATTTTATATTTTATGTCATCTTTTGGGTGTTTTAGTTAAGAAACGTCTTATTTGAAAGCTGAATGCCATTATAAGCCCCACTGTTTACTTGAGAACCTTTCGTTCAGGTCACATCTCTCGCTTCGAATTTCGCATGTCACTTGTCTTTAATAGCAGTTCCCGATGAGGGTAAAAGTCTTAAATCCTCCCGCGATAAATTGGCAACCACGCAGGTGAGGAGGCGGAGTAAGGATGTCGAGGTAAGGCGCGGCGAAGAATCGAATTCTGGGAGGTGAAAGTGTGTTCCCGGGAAAAAAAAGGGATGGAAAGGTCGCCCTCCGCCTCGGATGAGAGCTTCTCAAACATCTTACCCTTCGAAATGGGCGTGGGAAGAGTCGAACCCACCTCCCCTTCCCTCCGATGCCTTCATTTCTTTCTTCATTTCCTCCGTTCGGACCGATTCGGGATTCTTCGGCTCGCGTCACTCTCTTATCGTTGCTCTTTTGTTTCGAGTCTTTTTGATGATCGACACAAAGGCGCGACTGGATCTCGCTCCGGATTTTCGCCGGCGACGATTTTTATTTCTCGATTTCCCGACGCCTGTTACCATCCTCGTTTCTTTACTCCTTTGGTGCGGCCCTTAATGCCTTTCCCGAGGCTGAAGACGGCGGTGTCGTACCTCTTACGAGTCCCTTTTAGTGTACCGAGAGCGGGTTCCTTTCTTCGCGTAAAGAATTTACGAGTCGGCGTTTCTCGCTCTGCTGGTTTCTTTCGGTCCTTTTATCTCGCGAGAAAATCGCCAGAGTGTTTCGTTTTTACCAGCATGCGGGATGTGTGGTGGTCTCTTTGAGCAGTTGGTTGTTTCTCCGCGAAAACATTCTACATTATATACTGCATGGTGATGGGAGAATAAGGATGAGGTTTTTTAGAGAAAATGGGATGTTAGTTCTCGTTTGTCCGCGTTTTCATTCTTTCGCTAATTATTTCGCCTTTTCACGCGGGTAAAGTAAATGTATATTTGTGACTGAATAATAATGTGACTGAAATAAACTTAAGATCTACTTCTTTTTGGCATACGTCTGCTCATCGAGTTGTATCAGAGTTCTTTGTTTAACGTATTGTCTTATCTTTATATATTCTTGAATATTGTACGTTATAAGCTTACTTGTGAGGGTAAAGTTGAAATTCTCGTGGGAGAATCACCTAGTATCTCATGTTCAGGTAATAAAGCGAAAACTGGAGGCAAAAAACTCATATTTTTCTGGTTACTAAAGAAGTTTCTCCATTTGGATTCAAATTTTAGATAAATCAAATCTTTCTGATAGTTTGTCTTACTCTTAGTAGCATAGTTTATTCCTATATAACATATAATTAAAGTATTTTCGTGCCGTTTTGTAATAATTAATAATTTTGTAATTATATGTTTGTGAGGAGTGCAAATTTAGTGGCGGACTTTACTAGGCTTAAGTTGACCATGTTAGTTGTTACCTTTCTTGATTCTTCCGTTCTGTTTGTCTCTCTTACCCAACTTAGAAGGTAATTGCTGAAATATAATGGATGTATGTTGAAGGCTCGTAAAATGATTTGTCCGTGAAATTTTGCGCATTAGACGATCGAAGGAGATCTATATACAGTAAGACCCTGGGTAACACTGTTTCAGTATTGCACGGTTTTATTGGGATTCCCCGAAATCGAACGCGGTGTTGGGATTCCCAGAAATTGCGCATGATTTCGTTAATCTCATTAATTAATTCTCATTTACGAAGATGTGGAACAACAGGAACTTTCAACGGATTTTTATAAAATTAAGTTTAGCCACTATAACGGATATTATGGATCAGTTTATACTAAATGATTATAATTTTGATAGAAGTTCAAAGGCAAAGTGTGATTAATGCGATGTCTTGCTATAAACAGCTGCTTGTTGAACGGAATAGGAAAAGGCAAAAGACGTTAGATAACTTCTTTACAAAAAAACCTAAGATGTCGAATGAGGAAGAGTCATCCTTATCTTACCTTATAGACATAATTCTTTGCTTTAAATGTTTTTATTTTCATGAGCGCTTTAAAAACACTAATCGATATTAAATGTTACCAAATGAAACAAAAAGCTGATACATTTTCTTATATGTTCTGTTTCACTTATCCCCATTATTTACGTACTAACTCGACCTCGTTTAACGCTGTTTCGTTTAGCGCTCGCTTATTAAGCGTTAAGCGGGGTCTTACTGTACTGGAATTCTTTTTGCGATAAAGTAGTGTAGCGCTTTCAAGAAGTGAGGGCCAATTTCTCTTAAAGGAAGCCGCCCTCCTAGTGTGTTGCCTCAAAGCAGGTTATTGTATTCTTTTCATTAGTTTGGAGAACGGCCCTCTCCAATTCCGATGCTCGTGATGTCGGAATTAAGGAGTACAAGAGGGCGCGGATTTTGGTAGGAGATCGATGTTATCGCGGGTTCGAAGATCGTATCATATTAATGCGTCTCGGAGGGTTTACAATGCACGAACTCGAGGCATGTTTTAATTCTCCTTGTTGAAGCGCTCTCGGAAGTCGTCGCAGTTCGACGTTCATTAATGTTGTATTGTTATTCCGATATCCGCGCAAGAAATCCACGGCTTTCGTGCTTTCACCGCGTACATTTTTCAGTCGACGGCAGTTAAGCCGATCCATTAAACGGATGGGCTGCCTTCATGAATAGCGGTAAGTAATCGCCTCCAATTACTGCCCGAACAGACGTCCTCGCTTGGGCGTCTCACCTGTTGAGGTGGAGTCGACTCGGTTGCGGGACGTGGACGCCGATTCCGAGGATGGAAAGGCGTTATAAAGATGCAAGGAGGGGGTCCTTAAAAATCATGTCTTAATTCCGTGGATTTTTCATCGCTACTCGTCGCTCGAAATCTTTATTCCGATATGGAAGCTGAAGCAGGCTTTGCGGTTGTTCCTAATTAGTGTGAGTAATGTGAAGAAGATGGATAGATTTGCGTAAAAGGGTTGCTCCTTAATGTAAACCGACATTCAGGAGGTGAAATGTCTAGTCAAATCGTGACCAAACGCGTCAATTAGATGCTTTATCGGTGAGTGGAAGATGCAAGGTCTTCAGAATATTTTTACCTCTTTTCATCTTCCGGCATCACGAGGAATTTATTTATAAGATGGTCACAGCATACTCTTTAGAGCCTGTCTTGACATGTTAAATTCAGTGACGTAGAAAAAGGTGGTCGGTAGTTATGGAACGATGGTCTTTCCAGGCTTTTGAAACACCCCAAATTGGAGTAAAGATCAATACCCAGGGTACCGAGTTACCTTTTGTTTGAGTTTCTAGTACTAGACAAAGGTCAGCCATGAATTATAAATATAGTCTCCAGGGGATAGATTTTCGTCGGTCGATTTATGATATCGAATCGGTTCAGGATATTATTATTACGCTCTTTCTTCGGCGAGGGTTAAGCCCATGTTGGGGCTTAACATCGCCTACTCCTAATCTCTGATGCCATTGATATGGCACATACCATAACAAAATTAGACACAAAGACAATGGTAAAGTAAACAAAAGAAAGATAACGAAAAATGACGAAAGAAAGATTGGGGCGTGAAAATGAAAATAAGTTGAATTCCTTGTAGTTGAAAGTATCCTTTTAAAACCTTTTTCGTTCTCAAATTTAATATTTATGAATTCAGAAACAGGCGAAGTTACTATCTTCTATCTACCCATTTAAATATTTTTAAAGTAAAAGAGTCCATTTAAATCCTTTCTAAACTCACATTGTTATGCTCATATCGAAATTATTTAAAAGACTCGAAAGACGGATCGTGCAATTTTTGTATAACATGTACTTAAAGTAATGTACCGGGAGAGTATATCGGTCTATAAATCTTCCTTTCAAGTTGTACTTTATCAGCAGACCGTTTCCGGGCGTTTTTCGTAAAAAAATGCGACTCAAGGCTGCACAAGATCTTAAAAAAGATAATTACCTCTTCCGCTCGGAGACACACGTTTCATTACCATATCGCGCATAAGTTGGCGAGACGTAAAGTAACATTCCTTCGCTGTTCGCAAATTTCGGGAGCAATACGCGTGTAATACACGCGTATTGCTGGAACACTTTTACTACATACACGCCGTGTATGTAGTAAAAGTGTTCCAAGGCTGCGAGATGAAAAATACCCGCATGGCATTGGGACGGCTCCCTCGCCGGTTGGGGACGGATTTTTCCAAGCGGCTACTCCCGCTGGAGGATGTGGAAGGGGTACGGTCTGCCCCTGGAGGAAGAGGCCTTCCATTTGGAGAAGATGGCCTTGGTGTGGGCCCTCGGAACAATGACACAAGCCGCCGGAGAAAGTGGTAAAACTTCCCGTCCGGCTATTTCCACCTCTCCAAGCTTTTATTCCGCCGTCCACTCCAGCGCTCACCTGCCACAAGATTGCCCTGTTAATTAGCGAATGACGTCTTTTTGAACAGTTGGCCCTCGCTAAGCTTCGGTTGCCTTAAACGCCACATTATGCTCACGGCTCTTTTGCCTACCGAGCGTCAGATTCTGCCTCTTTTAGTCGAGCTTTCTACGTCGATGTAGTTGCGCTTTCTCATCTTCGGGCGCCCATTTAGCCATTTTAAATTTTTTATTTATTTGTAATTACTTTGCAGTGTGGCCAGGTGGCAACGCTCGCGGTTAGGGCTCTTTTATTTTATTTCATGTGTGTGTGTTTTCAAAGTTGTTTAATTGCTGTCGGAATTTTTCACTGTTGTGAATCGATCTCCGTGATGTATATCAGTATTTCCGTCCTTACTTTCATCTCTAGTTGATGTAAACAGAAAATTCTTTTTACAGCGCTAAAGCATACGTATTCTAGTATATTTATTATTGTAGCATGTTTACTGTTTTGAGAAGAAAAGCCTATCTTAGCAAGCTAAACAGGTCTTTTCTATATGAAAATTGCTTACTTGATCATATGTAACTTTTCTTCCCTGGTTTTGTTCTTTATCTCGGTCTAGTAAATTATGAACGATATGTAGAGATACGTGGCTTTCATTCTTTGTTCTTGAAGATTATCCTCACCGTGCGGCTTGTGATGTTAACCATATGTCAAGGTCTCTTATTCATCGCTGCCCTATCATGATGCTTCCTTTATGTTATTGTGTCATTTAGGGGGGTGTATTCGTTGGGGAATTTAAATTTATATCAGTCAAGGCGTTTATAATCACGATATTCCTTTAAAAATGCTGCGTTAGTGTTAATTAATCATCATAAATGTATGTAAGATCGAAATGAATTTGCAAGCAGGAAAGTCGGTCCTCTACAGACTCCAGATGCCTCCATGAGGATACAATTGTTGATGTATTGTCTCTTTTTTACAGACCGTAAACTCTTTTTACCGCCTATCATTGCATAGTGACATTATAGGTTTTTCGTTCTCGTTGATTTCTTCTACGCATGTTTCTATAATATTTCCGTCCCTTATTTTTAGCGGAGCTGCATTAGTTGCTAAAATTCGTTATTTTTATTTATCTCGGAGTGAGCACGTGTCTCATGCTTCACAGACTTTATGAATCATTCCGTGTTTGTTAAGTATGTACAAGGAACAATTCTAAGTTTTTAATTCTTTTCGTTTGGGTTGTTCCGGCAGCTTTCTGTTCTTACACGTTGAGCATCAACTTATTGAGACGATCGCCACACTTACTTATTCATTTAACGTGAAATGATTATTAATGCCAACTGCTATAATCTATGAAAATGCTTTTCCTTCTTCAACCTGTGTGTGTGAAGAAGTTCGCTAGAAATGAAGTACGCAGAAGGGAAAGCTCGCAATATTTGGACCGAAATCCAGGTCGTTGTAAGACCGTTAGCAGTGAGAGTGGAAACAATAATTTTTAGGTTGCGACTTCCCATCCGTCACATAAGCCTCTTTTCTGCGTGGGTGTGACCGCTTTCCAGCGATAATATCATTCTAGGTCCTTCATATATGGAGTGCGTTATCTCATATCGTTCCTGCCCTCGTATCGATTTTTCAATCGCCTCGATTCCGAACTTGGAACGGAAATCGGAATGTGTGCCAAGAACTCCGTGGCAATTTTTTTCCGTTTCATATATTGTTTTTCTCGCGATTCTTCCGCCGGAGCTTGACGGAATGTTTGTCAACACATCAGTCAGGTTACGAAGATAGATGATCTCAACGGACAATGACTAAACGATCCGTTATATTGAATCATCCGCCATTGCGAAGGGAATAACAGATACGTCTTGAGAAATCTTAACGGGGATTGCGGAGAAATTACCATTTTTTGACTATGATTTCTGAATTAAAAACTCTGTTGAAAGATGGGATTATAGCTGTTTTACATATATAGCAGCTGTTTCTTTAGTAGAGAACTTGCAGGAAATCGGGAATACTAGGTAATCGATAGTATACCATACTTGTATTCATCATATCTTACTTAGATTTTGTTTAAAACCCACAGAATACGACGTATGTCGTATGTATGTGCTCATTCCTCTTTCTTCATGAAGAGCTACCACAAGGTTGAGGCCGAAATAATGGGTATGGTTCCTTTGTTGTTCTAATTTCCTAAAATCTACTTCCGTAAATATTTTATGACATAAGGTTAAATGTAGGAATAGGCCAATAAGTCTCAACCTCCTGCTTAATTGAAGATGTGTAATTATTATTGCTTAAGTTATTATTGATTGAGAAGCAGAATATCATTTAAAAATTTGGAAACTAAAATTCCAAAATTTTTAAACTTTATATCGCCAATATCTCCCCCTGAGCAATGAGTTCTGATCTGTGTAATTGTTTTATGATCACTTGAAAGTATGTGTTTGCTAATATGTTGATGATTTCTGCCTAGGATTTGTAAGTTGATATTAGTTCCTGCTACGTACCTTTCTCTTGGGATTATCATACTAATTTTCAAAATTAGAGCAATTGGCCTTCAAAAATGCAACTTGTTGGTCTCTGGGGTACTCTATGTAACTTTGTTTACTGTGAATAACAAAGCTATTTATCATGTAAAGCCCTTAATCTTAAGTAAGTTATCAGTGCTTAGTTAAGAGTTTACAAATTCAGGTTTCTTATGAGGCAACCGGATAATTTAATTTTCAATGTAAAATATTTCTTACAACATCGCAAGAAAATTTCATATCTCGCTGTGTTACTGCATAATCAAGTCGGAATTTAGATTTATTCTCACAGTAATGTATTATTATGCCAGTCATGCATTTGAACAGCTTTCTTTCTTAGATTTCTATTGCACCCAAGGTCTAACGTATGTGCAATGAGTTATTTTTTATTAATTTCAATTTACTTAGTATAGCAGAAAAAAACTGAATTTTAAGTATACGTACCGGAGACGCGATGGTTTCTGATAAATTCTTGTATCCTTAACTTAGGTTTTCCATCTTCTAGAAGCGGAAATCTTTCAATACAAATTACATCGCGTTTATCACCCGTTATAACTCCGAATTTTTGGTAAAAATAAGTTGCTTCCTTCCGCTATCATCAAGTGGTATCTTTAAGGTGTGTCCTTTCCCGCCGGTGGGACACGATCTGCATCGTCTGGTCGATAGTCTTTTTCCCTTTGACCTTTCCTTTTCCCTCCACACTCGATCGATATCTGCACTGTAACTAGCGGAAGGTGTATTTTCGAATCGGGAAAGCTGGACATGCCGCGCCGAGAAATCGATGGACGTGTTGACGTTTACTGTCATAACTCCCCTTGTAAAGTGACTTCCGAAAGATCGGCTTAAAGGTAAAGGCTGTCGAAAAAAGCGGGCGTCGGCTGAAGCTGGTACAGAATCTCCTCAAGAATGTGCCGATTCGTTATCTCGTTGGTATCAGTCGATGATTTGTCAATCGTTTATTTACGGGAGTTATGGTATGGTTTCTATGTTTCGACCTCATTTCATTTTGTTGAACCGCTGAGGGATTGATACTCCTTTACTGTTCTGTTATATATGTATAATACTGTTCGATTTCTAATGGCATAATATTTTGGTTGAGATAGACGTAGGCGCAGGCTTCAAATTTTGTTGCATCATTTAAGCTTAGTCAATTGGTCGAATGTAGTGTTCAGTATTCCTTCTGGGAAATTCTCTCTAAGAAGATCGCAATTAATAAATATACATTTTTCTCTTTTCAGTATGATGTAGATACTTTAGGTGCTTTGAATCAATATTGACTGACCTTTTTGGCTGGGACAATAGTTGTATTGTTTGGAAATTTATTGAATTTTAGTTAGATAATGAACCTAGAGTAAACAAATACCCTGTTTAAATCGACAGCTTCGTGTAAGAATTCGTGTTTTTTATTTCCTGATATTTATTTTTATGCAGGTTTATTGCTTCAGCACATGTTCGCAACTAAATAATTAAATTACGTTAAACGTTACAAATATGTATGCTGAGAAATCATGAAGTTATTCAAAATGGTTGAAAAATTAAATTTTTATAAAGACGAGAACAATTTTTATTCGCAATTTTATAAGGTGTTCGATAAGTTACTCATTTTTTATGCACGAATCCCAGTTAGTGAAATGTTTGAAAAATTATGGTGGAATATTTCTTTTAAAAATTGGTTTTTGATCTTATATTGGCCTACGTGGCTGTTGGACCGCCTTGAGCGACAGTTGCATACGTATCCAAAAGTCGTCTTTTGATGTGTTGCTGGAGATAACTGCCGTTTTCTTGAAAAATTTTTTTCATAAAATGTCGTTATATACATTGCTTGTCGTACTTCGATAATGGCACTTCCATTTTCTATCATTTTTGCTACCTTTCCTCGTTAAGATATAATACATATTCCGGCCTTTCAGATACGATAAAAAGTAACCCGTTCGAACGGACATTGGTATTTAAATAGTCGAACGTTAATCATTTCCAGCCTTGGCCCGCATTTAAGTAGATCTGATAAATCCCTTGTAAGCTATTTGCGTTGTACTTGAGATTTGAAAGTTGTCGAATCGTATTAGAAACCGGAATACTGTTATCCAAGTGCTTCAATTGCTCTTTCCACAAGGGCTTGTTCTTCCGAAGAAATGACCATTGCTTTTTCTGGGAAGAACCGAGAGCGCTTACCTGCGGTCGAAGATGCCTCTGCCTTACTAATCAATAGACTTCGGTCAGGAAGCAGGAAAAAGCTGAGCTGTATACAACAGGACGTTGCTCGAGTACAGATGAAGTTCTTCTGTCCACATTATTGCTCCAAGTAGACGTAGATTGTCAAAATGAAAAATTTCAACAGATTCGGAATTGTTATGTTCGTATCGTTAGCTCGCGGCATTTATCTGGAGATTAAGGCTAATTTATTATGATAAGGTTTGTGTACTTCGGAAAAGGTGAGATTGAGGCGGATTAAAGCACGTTCATGCTTTAGCATTATGTTATTATTTTTGCATTTTTTGACTGAATATTGTGAATTTCTGTAATGCTGCGGCTCAGTGGCGAATTCCCACGAAACAGATGGAGACGGCCTTGAAAAGGTGATAAAAGCGAATTCTTAGTCGTCCTTACATTTTCCTTACCGTAAAAGATTGTTTTAAAGCACTCGTTAAGAGTTTTAACCTACCTTTAAAAAGCCAAACGTTTCATCTTTCAGTGTATACTTCAGTTTTAACATAAATGGTAATGGTTTTTTACGTTGTTGCTTGAGATATTTGCGGAACTATACTTAGAAGTACGTTTCTTTTTTATGATGAAAATGCTTTAAGCATCAGTATGATGGTTCTATAAAGACATTGAACGAACACTATATATTTTCTTCGTTCATGCTACTTAAATGGGCTTTAATGTATTTTATGGTAGTTCATAGTGTTAGCTGATATTGTCCTCTAATTGACTACAGGTGGTAGTATATCAATTGTTCACACTCGGATGCTCTTCTATGAATAAGGTTGAAAGTAAAATGAAACAATTTCCTGCGGAAATCCTGCTACTTTTGCTATCTATGGTATAATATTATCCATTCTGATCGCTTCTGCAAATTAAGGTAGTTTAATTTTTCTTTGATTGGTTATATTTATGCAGCACAATCTAGGTGAATTTCACGTATTAAAATCGCAAGGTGTACTCAATCTCTCTAATATCTTGAGCCTTGAAAGAAACATTCGTTTAGGTCAGTGGCACGCACGCTGTCCTTGAAGCCATAGTGGTCCTCTTTCCTGTCTCAGGTGATCAACCAACTCTAAAAATACCTCACGATTTCGGCGGAGATAACGATTTTCCAGAGGTAAAATTTAAAGCTGTTCCTAGAGGAATAGAACCATAAGAATAAAGTGAGAGGAATTTGATTTGGCTTCCGTCTTCTAAAATTGATGACACTCGTAAATAATAAATATAAACTCGTAATTTAATGATATCATTATCTAATCTGGCTTTGAATTAACTGGCAAACATCCCAAACGGACGACACTGCTAACAGTTTTCTACTTTCGAAAATATTGGTAATTATTCCGGAACATTTTCATCCATAATTTCGTGAAGATGTGATCTTCTCTCCGAGAAGTAACGTTTGAACATTTTCATTTAATTTAGTTGTTTTCCTATCAACCGTTCGTTCGTTCATCCGGCTCGTAACCGATCCAGTATCGGCTGGTTAGTCGGGTCTGATTTTCATGTCAGTTAACGCGTCTTTTTTGAAGTTTGCGTTGGGTTTGCCGTCATCACGCGACTCCGGTGAAATATTTCACGCATGCATCCATGGGTTTGCTTGCAGGAAACTACGCGGACTCAGGTATACGACAGGGATGGCGGTTACATTATTCAAAGGGAGCCAAAGTTTTCAGCAGTTCGTTCAGAGCCGTCAGATAGTCAATTTACATTTTGAAAGGCCAAGGATTAGCTCGTACCGTATTATGAAAGCTTCTTCATGGAATAGGGATAGTGTATCATAATAGAAACATGCGAAATCGATATCTCGCTTCAATCGACTCTCATCCCCCATCGATGGGGCGAGAGTTTCTTCGCTTACCGCCCCCTTCCCCCCGTTGAATCCTCCCCCTCCATGTCGTTCCGCTTGGCTCACCCCTTCTACTCCCCATCCGGTCGGAGACTGCTTTCCACCCGATGACCCTCCTACCGCCCTCCTCCTAACATCCTCTTCTCTTTCAACCCTTTCCTCTTTTTTCCACCCGTCTTGTCCTTAACTCACCCCTCCGTTACAGCCACCAGGGGCTGGACTAGAAAACTTCCCAAGGGAAAGCCTTTCCGATGGTATTTTCCCAAGATTTTTAAACGAACACCGCGTTTGATATTCAAATAGTTTAGAGATTAGTATTAAACTAGATGGTGATCGAGAAAGGTTGTTCAAGAATGTGATTGCTGTTTAATAAGTTCTGTTCTAATGGCTGGGGTGTTTAGTTCGGTGTATGTTTTGGAGGATGCTATATACTAGGGGGGTATTTTTAATGTGTAAGACTTTTGAATGCATATGTGTTCCTGTCGAGGTTGATGTAGTTGATGTAAGAATGGTGTTTTATATATCAAATATATAGTATGAGGCTAGATGGTTACGCGTTTATTTATGCATAATTATAGACTAATTGAACTGAGCGTATTAAGGCAAACGTATTGGAGAGTAAATTCATACTTAGGTGTATTATCTTTCGTGAAATAATTCGCAAAAGTTCCAGAAATAGTGTTTGAGAGCTTTTCCCAGAGTATTTATATAGTAAAGTTTTGTTTAACCATGTCCGCAAGTTATAGCAGTACCGATTTTATCTATGAAAAATAATGAAGATAACTAGGAAACGTACTCGTTACCAAGAGCAGAAAAACGAAAAGTATTATTTATTTTAAACTTAATTGATTAAATTAAATATACATGGGGCTCCCGAATAGCCTAGTGGGTAGCTCGGTCGCCTTTAGTGAAAGCAGTCCCAGCTTTGATTCTCTGTGAGGGCCCGAATGTGCGAAATATCCTCAGCTGTAGAAGAACTTAACAATACTGTTACATAAATGATTGTTTAAATTAGGATACACCTATCAAGTATGTATTTATCGTTTGTGGTAACCTAAAGTAAAAATTCCAATTAAAACTCTGAATTGGTGTGCGGATGTCGATTCATAAAAAATATAATTACTTGGCAACGACCGTAAGTCGATGATATCAGTTCATAAAGAAAGAGTTCATCCCGGAAATCAGTGACTTTGATCGATCACTGTACTTGTAATTCTCATCTCATTTCATTCCGTCTTTTTTATAGTAATCTCATTTGACGTTGTCGCTTGACATTTCGTTGCACTAGATCGGCATTCATGATTTATCATCTTAGCTGAGTATATATAGCTGATTTATCATATAGCCGGGATGGATTCAGCAAAGTTCCTCTCTATTGTGGTAAAAAAGACGCATGACGGCAAAACCGAGGCTATTAAACGCCCACGCTCAAAACGTGACTAAGGGAAATAATTTGGTAATTTTCTATTGAGTGAATTTCGGGTGAGTCAAAAGTCGCTTTCTCTCCATTTCAGATCTATTTTCTCCTCAGTATACTCCCACTCCGTTTCTTCCGAAGAGCTATATTTACGATCTGCACTGATAAGTTTTCTATAGAGACATAATAATCCTGCTTGTTTTGAATAATTAGGTTTCGGTTCCCACTGATTTTTGTCGTCCTGTACGTTATAAATTCGTCTTACTTATTTATTCTTAATTGCCGATAAACAAGTCCTCTGTGATTTGACAGTTACCGAGTAAGTCCGCTAGCAGTGAACAAAGATGGATAACTGCTCCCAAATGGTCGAAGGAATACAATCGTGAATTAATGTACTTCCCGCTTAATTGCGGTTGGCAGGGAAGTTTGAGTTTGAAAATCTTGTTATTTTTTATATTATTTACTCTCTTGAATCTTGCTGTTCTTCAAAAAAGATCGGTACTATGCCAGGAAAGGCTTATTATCAGCCTCTGTTCTATTTTTCAAATACTTTCTCATGAGATGTTTTGTTAAGCTTTTATTCCCATTTCTTTTCCAATGGTTTGTTAGTCTGTTGATTTCAATTCAAGGTCCTATTGCTGCGAAGTGATTTGTTTCAATGAAAGCCTTTCTAAGTTAACTCGTTAAAAATTACTACTACATACATACTGCACATACATTTACTGCATTATTAAAGAATTTCTCATTTTATTTTTTGTTAGCCATGGGTAAAGGTAGCTATGTTTTCATACCTTCTGTTACGTCATTCCTCTTTTATATTGCCATAAATGGTTTAATGTATTGGCGATTCAGTGTAGAAGTTTATGGTCCCAGCCTTAACCTTTTCTATTAAGGTCACACGTCTGTCATTCCCCGCACAAGTTCTGATTTTCACAAATTCTCACGTTCCGTGCCCGTCTGGAGCCCTGCATGAGCTGATCTTTATTCGCATTTCGTTGTTTTCTCGTTCGAGCCATTCGCATAATCCCGTGCACGAAGGAACACGACGGCAGCGACAACGGCATCCGTCGAAAGAAAAGGAAAGCTTTGTTCCCGTCTTAACCGCGTTTTTTTCTCGTCCACGATGTAAATTTTTCCCGTTTTTTCTTCCTTTTTTCCCCCGGAGATGTCGCTTTCGCTCGCTTCCACCTGGATGGGCTTCGTGAAAAATTCCTCTGTCTCGCATCCCGAAGATGCAAGAGGTAGAGTTAAAGGCAGAGGAGGCGATGTTACGTTTCGATTCATTCCCCTTAATTAACCATTCGGAACGAACTAATTCGAAGTCATTATTTGAGGAAGATGGTAATTTTAATTGTTTCGTGTTTAACTGCATGGAATGGAGAAAGTAAAGGTAATTTAATGTTTTTATACGTGTTCTTTTGCATTTATATATACATGGGCCACTCTCGAAGGTTGCAGTCATAACTGCCATGATCATGACCTTTCCTTATTCATTGTTTCCTTGGTTGCAAATATCGAGTGAAAGACCTTCAAACGGAATGTCTGGAAAGTTAGGAATGTCTGACCTAAAATAAAAATTTAACATTTTGCCTTTCAAAATTTTTTGCATTAATGTTTATTTCATTTAAAAACTGGCATGGAATACTTACAACTTGTTCAATCAATATTTTTAGCGTTACTATTTTGAGCAGAGCAATGTCATAACTAGTAATTAAATATTGTGCTCTTTCCTCTAAATGTTGATGTTAGAGTAACATGGAAGGTATTCAATGTTTATTATCATTAAATTAAAGATTAAACATATATATTTTACATGCCAAGAAACTAAACATCCGTGGACTCGCTCGGTTTACTGGAGTAGCATATTTTAAAATCTATTTCATTGTAAAAATCTTACCTGAGTACACCGGTACTTGTTATTTAGAATATGTGATAATTATTCCGTATCATTTAAGGAGAATAAATACTGTCTGATAATTTTTAGTATCTTTGCGTTTATTCTAAATAAATAGAAAGTTGAGAATTAATACGTTCTTTAGATACTGACAATGTTAAGGGTAGCATTGGTCATTATTGCTTATACGTATATAGGTACCCGTGGAGAAATGGAATGAGAAGGATGTATGGTAGAAGAGCGTAAACCCTGGTAAAGGTAGCCACATGGCATTAAATAAACAATAGAAATGTATTATATAGTGAATGGAACATGTTTAGCGTTATCATGTTTATTAGACCGTTATATAGGCTACTAAATATGTTTTTATGGTAAGAAGAATTGAGACGATACTGCGTTTCAATTTCGATTAAACCTGAAGGTAACTTAGAAATGCATTCCATCATAGATCATTTTGTCTCTGACGTTTTTAGACGTTGCAGGAAGTAGAGGGAAGCAAGAATTCGGATCTTTAAAGGGGTATCATGACTCGTTGCAGCATCGCACAGCGTATTTTTATATGGAGAAAGAATAGCAGAGTCATGTGTTGGCAGTGGGCGCCTTTTTGGGCTTTTTCCCTTTCAGCTAATTGGATCGAATGTCTAAGGAAACGGCCGTAAGTGGACCACTTTGCGGTAATGCACCGAAATGAAATGGAGGGGAACGGTTTGTTTTCCCCCTCGCTCCATGAGTTATGTAAGAGGAATTTCTTAGTGCCTGCCATCTTTTTTTCGGAACTTCGTCTTTGAATTAGGTTTCTTGCCGCTTATTTTTTGCCCAAATAATAACGCCCTTTCTTTCCTCTTAGTGTTATGCACATTCTCCTGGATTTCATTTTTTTCGTTACAATTTAGGTAATATAAAACGTAAAGATTTTTAAAAGATTTTGTTTATACTCATATGCCAAACATTCGAGCCTTATTCTCTAGCCTGTTCCTTAAGCTTAAAAAATCAAATTATACTGGTCATACATTGATTTTTAATGAAAGTATTGGGACAGTAGATGTATCTAATATTTTGTTTTGATTGCTGTTAATTGTACTATGTAGATGCAGATACCTGCTTGGTGTAAACTAGACTAGGTGGTCAATATTTGGTCCTGATTACTGCCAGGAAATATTTTTCTAGGTATACCAACGCCGTTGTAATTAGTACACACTTAATCCCTTTCTGTCTCGATGTTACTCCTATCAGTAAAATATAATACAGGGAATATTATGATGTAAATCTCACTGTGTGAAAAATATATTATTCGCGTTATCTCTTATGGAAAGATGTAAGCCTCAAATGTGCTCTTCTTTCTTTATATCTTGATACGAGGATAAAGATCCAAAAACATTATTTTACTCGAGGGGTTTCATAAATCTTGACTCGATTCTATAATTCTAAGGAAAACAAATTCAGCTTCTGAATCTTCTAGGAAATAACTTGTTCGTTTTTGGAAGTGAAGCCGGTGAAGGGAGTAAAACGTTACTATTTTTATCTATATTTTGTTGTGATACTACCAGGTTGAAGCCGACGTCTTCCAGAATGATAAAGTAGTTCTCAGGGTAAAGTAAAGGTCTCGGACCGGTCCAGACTCTGCCGTCCGAGAGCCTGTGTAGTTATGTAGATGAAGCATCAAGAAGCGACCTGGAGCCGGTTAATAGGTCTAGTTTGTGTGTGTATTCCAGTGTTGGAATTAAGGTGGTCTGTCAGACCGCGCGGCGTTCTTCTCTTGTCATCTTGTAAGTAGTAGTTGCCCTCACAAGCATGACCCACTCAGGAAGCGTCTCTGCTGTTTTGTGGCATGTCTTAACCCAAGTCTCTCTTCCCCAAATTCCACTATACTGCTCCCTCTTTCACCGCGAGGCTTTTTTCGTCCTTTTTTGGAAGACCTCTTACGGCTTACGTGTCTGTAATTTCCCAGCTGCTGTTTCTCGTGGAGTGTTACAGGTCATTACGCGATATTATTTTAATATAGAATCTCAAGAAGAAGATGGGATAGTGTTTATTATGTGTCGAGCCAAAATACAGATTCTGATTTTCCTAATTTTGTCATGTTATCATCTGGTTATATTTTCGTATTTGTTTTATCGTTATGTTTATTAATAATTGTCTTCCATTGTTTACCTTTCTGGTTTCGTGGTTTTATTTTAACTTGGGAAATATTTATTTTCATTAAATGCGGATTGTGTTACAAGTAAACATTTTGAAGTTTTTGAGGAAATGAGAGGATATGAATAAGTTTTTCTCCTTGTGTGTTTTTTATAAAAATTAATTTGAAATGTAAGTTTTTATTTCTATTTTCATTTTTTGGGTTGATTATAATCCTAGAGAATTGAAAAACGTTAAGCTCAAGATTTTAGATGGAAATACGTTCATGGGGGAAATTAACAAATTATGTTATAGAAATGAATTTTAACAACCGTCAACAGCGATTGAGGTGGTGCAATTTGGTAATGTCATTGCGCGAGTCAAAACTGATGTATTTCGTTAAATTGTAACGCCAGAGCTCCGTAAGTCGCCAGAATAAATTTATCTTATATTAAAAGTCAGTGAAACCCTTTCGTAAGTGTTACGTAAATATATCGCCTCAGTTTAACCGCGGTTAAAACTGTGATATTTTAATATAAGTCAGGACTTGAAACCGCTCGCATCGTGTATCTAAGAGAAAGTTCTGCCTGATTCGCAAATAAGTCATTCCCGATGGTTACTCAACACGTCAACAACGCCCAAAGAGAGATCTGCGGAAATAATAGCTCAAGACAACCGCTTTGCATAGAACATGACTCCTTAGTCGATAAAGATTCCATCCTTATTCCTCATTTCATACGGATAAGGTATTTAATTAATCATTTAATCCTTTTATCGCGCCCTATCGCTTGTAATCCGCCGGAAGTCATACCCACGCCCTCTTCCCGGAATTCGTTCCTTTCCGCCCGCGGCCTTCCCTATCATAGAAGACTCCATGAAGATTTCATGAGAATGAGGATATAAGCAACTCGCGCTACCCCTTTCTCTCATGCCTCGCACGCATCCCCGATTCCGTAAGGATCCGATAGTTTAAATAATTAATCACCCATTACGCCGCATCGCGTCTTTTGTCTCCTTTCGACCTCGGGGGAAATCGATAAAATATTGATGTGGGTCGCATATAGTGCATATGCTTCCTACAACGTTCCCCGCAATCGGTCGCTAGTCATGTGTTTGTCCCATAACAATGATCCTCCAAAGTCTTTTGTGGATTGGAACTCAATAGGAAATTCCTTGCCTCCCGATTTTTTGTCGCGCTGTCATTTGCCTAGTCTTCAATGATTTTTTTGCCTTTCTGGGGTTTTTGGTTAGTAATAGGGTTCCTCTTTTGTATTTTGAAGGCGGTTTCATGCCGTTAAATTTCCGAGAAGGGTAGCTGTAAAAACTATGTTTTAGTAGTAGGGTCGGAGGTGTAAAACAGAAAATGGAACCTTTTGGTGGGTAACGTTCCGCAGGTAGCTAAAGGGATGGCAAGGTCGTACAAAAATCCCTAGCGCAGAGGAGAAAGAGAGGTTTTCAGCGATGGAAATAAAATTTTTATCTTTTAAGAACGTAATGTAACTCTTGGAGGGAAGGAAGTAGCCTCGAAAGGAAGATGTTGCGTCAGTGTTTAAATGACTGCAAAGCAGCAAGATGGACATTTTTCTCATACCGTTTGCAAAGAAGGATAAGTTTTTCTTAGTAAATTCATCCATATGCGAAGAATAATTAAACTTTTTATTTCTCATTGGACGATCTTTTTTTATTAAGAGTAGTATTAAAGTTTAAATATGTAGTTTTAATATCATATGACCACTAGTTTTAAGGTGGATCGTAATAGAATATCATTGTGACTGCATCTTAGCATTTCATCACTTTTTGTTCAAAAAAATTCTTGTAACATTTGTAGGTATTCCATTGTATATTGGGTTTATTTCATATCGCTAAATTTAATATGGCTTTTATCTTCCACTACGAACTTGGGTACTTTGTAAATAATCTCCTTTTCTGGTAAAGCTAAATTTGGGTTGCAAAGAAAATGTGCATTACCTGCCAGTAAATCAAATGCCATTCTGTGACGTTTCTCAGTAATCTATATTTTTTGACAGAAATAAGTGGCGGTATTTTTCTCTTTTTGCGTAGCTGACACATGCGACATTTCAATCGCTTGTGAAGCTAAAAACTTCGAACAACATGAGTTAACGCGCGTTTAGCTCTCAGTCGCCTGTCGTAGAGTTCTTTCCGTTCTCGCGAACGATTTTTTTCTTTTCTTTCCTTGTCATCTTTGGAGATTTTTTCTGCCGCCCCAGAAACTTTCCGCACCTTATTGCCTTATCCGCTCCAGCGCTTTTCACGCGGCGCCTCGACTCGCATCTGACTCACCACCGTTTAGGGCCTCTTCTCGTGCGATTTTTAAGACCTTCTGCCTATCCGATTTCTTTTCCCTTTACACACATTCGATGGAATCCATTTGCGAGGGCCGGAACGATCCCCCGCCCGAATCCCGGCGTCGAAAGCCGAGGAGAGCCGAAAGAGGGTCCCTTAACCCCTTCGGCCGGGAACCGAAGCCCGCACCGTCTCCGTGCGAGGCCCTCCCTCTCCGGGAGAAGAGGTAGGCGTCGGCGGCTGCGTATTACCGCCCTTCCCCGCACTCGGAGACCGTTCAATAAACCGGTTTCTGGTGTGAGGGGTGCTCCTGCCATCCGTCGCCCCCTAGGACTCCACCTATCCTGCGTAAGCGTCTGCCCCACTACGCTCGGCGACAGGACTGGGGCTTCTCCTTCGGGTTGGAAAGGTTATGGCAGCCCCAGCGATCTTTTCCCAAATGAACACGGAGTTTTAGTGCGCGGCGTCGCGATTATCCGGGGATTGCGGGGGGTCTTAATGAGTCGGGAGGAGGCGTCGAGGCGAACTATTTTCTGGCGGGAAAAAGAGGTGGTTGGTGGTGCATAATGGGCCGGCTGGTAATGTAGAAGGATTTTGGAGATTACCAGTTCTACTCCTTAGGGGTTCTAGTCCGGCGGGATCGTTTGCCAGTTGTTAGGTTACGCAATCTTTTTCTGTCGTGACCTTCGGTGGTTGGACTAAAAGAGGAGGTTCACTGATTTAGGGTATCGATCGAATATTCGGCCTTTGTGTTCATTTAGGATCAACATGGTGAACGACTGTCTATATAATAATAAAAAAATACCAAGAAAATATACTTGTAATTACGTAAAACCGAGTGCACACATTGTATACCATTTCCTATTTCTTCTTGCTGCTATCTTTTTATTTTAATTCAAGGAATTACTGAAACTTTATTTTTATAACGAGTTTCCGCATAATTTTTATTCACATCACAAGGAAAACTAAATTTACTGGTTTTCACTTTTTATTTGCGTGAAGAGTAAATTTTGCTTCACGTAATCAATTTGGGAAGGAGGGAGTTAATGATAAGCCATGTCATATCATCTGGTAGCATATAAATGAAATAACGCGTATGACTATCGAACGATCTAGCTTGTTCGTTCAATTTATTATCTTCAAACCCCTGCTTAAAAAAAACTAGCTGAAGCCTTCCATCACGAGATCTTCCAATCAAGACTTCAAACTAATCATATCGGAAGGCCCCTTTGGCTCGGCATTCTTTTGTTGTTTTACAAACAAGCTCTCAGTAAGATGATGTCCAAGATAACATCTCTTCAGTCATAACTCACTTTGAGGAAAAAAGGATATTAAATTTTATGTTGTCGTTATATTAAGAAAGCGATAATCGCTCATCGACTAATTTTTCGGCAAAATGGTTAGCTCGAAAGTTATAACGAGAACTGCTTCGAGAGGAAGCGATCGTCGTAATACAAGAGTGCACGGACAATTAATAGTTTCATGAAGTAGAAGTACTCTCCGTTTATTTAAGGCCTACAACGAGCTCGTTAATTCGTTTTCGAGTGCAGCACGCTAATGATGCCACTCTAGGGACTGTTATGTCGGAAATGAATCGCGGCAGGGTGGAACAAAGCGAATGACAATTGGCTTTCCCGAGATGCACTCGGAGGCACCCTTCACTCTCATTCCACTCTTCCTACCGAGTCGTTTTTGTTTCGCAAACTTGCTTTCTTTTTTAATTCGACGTCAATAAATGTAGCGAACTTGGAAAAGGCGCTTTGCGGAATATTTCTAAATGACTTCAATCGGGAAACATGTTGCTGTTAAAGAGGCGACTTGGTCTATTCGAGTTCTTCTCAACCGTTTGCAGATCAAAATATTTCCTTCTCTTAATCATGTTGATAAATTGCGAGTCCTGCAACAGAAATGCTTGTCAATAGCTCGAAAAATCAGATTTTATTTAAATATAGTAAAAATTTCCACCTGTTTGAAATTGTGCTTGATATTTGCTTTGTATACAAAAACCTAGGCGTGCTTTTTTGGTGGTTTAATTATCGCAACGCAGGTACTTACTTTCGTTTTTACTTCGAGTAGCAAAGGTTCTGTAAGAGAAAGGTATTAATATGTGGTCGTCTTTGAATTTTGATGTTTTAATGACTTTTTCATCTAGTATAGTTTCTAGTAGACTTAAGATGTAATTTATGCATGCTTAATGGTGTGCAGAAGTAAAGAATTCCTAAACTCAACAGTATGTCATTACAAGGATTAATTCTATTTCTCTATATGCCAAGTAGATGATTCGTAGCATCTTTTCAGCTCGATTGTATTTCCTTAATTTAATATGCTATGCTACCTAAGAAAGGCATTTGGTTGCTACAGGCTATTTATCCAATCGAATTGTTTATTTGCTTTAAAAACCAAGAAAACGTTTGTTATTTACCATAGGCTGGAATTTCGTATGAAATGATGAAGCGTAGATGTTTTTTCTGATGATAAATAATATAAATTCACGTTGAATTTATATCGCAAGTCAAGTAATGGATATATTTCATTTAAAAGATAAAGGTATTGAACAGTTTATCTTGTTTTCGTTAGTCTTCTGTCTGTCGAATAATCGACGGATTTCATACATCAGTACTTCCTTATCAGCTTTGACCTATCGCAGTTTCAAAAACATTTGATGTCTTGAATTTAAAGCGACGTTATGCCGCGTTAATGCGTTTCCAATCTGCTACATTTGACGTCTTAGTTTAGCTGGAGGTCGTGTTGTCAGTGGCAATAAGTCAGCGGCAACCTCTTCGCTTTAATATTCATATTTACCCTCGACAAGGCGTTGCATATTTATGATTGGATCCTTGTCAAGACATCGCGTATTCCATGCAACTGCCGAGTGACGTTTTTATCGCAAAAAAATTAAAATCACGTCTTACCTCGATATTGCATTACCTATAAGGGATACGTAAGTGGTTCTTAGCTAACTTGGATGGAATTTTTTCGGTCAGCCTGTTGATTTATGTTGTGCTCATTTATCTCGATGGCGTGCAAGGTCGCTGGCGGTCTGAAAACTAAGGAAGAGGCTCTTTTGAAAAAGTGTTCAAATCCCCAGCAGGACTGTTGGGTTCGGGCAGGTGCGGGTTATGAGTTCCAGCACGTATATCCCAGGAACTGAGCATGGGAAATTAATGAGTATTTTCCAGAGTGGTTGAGCCTTATTCAATTTATAAAAGGCGAGCTTTTCAAGCCTGGAGAACTTATTTATGATCGCGAAAATTTTGCTCCTTATCGCGTTTATTTTTATTTGTACAAAGTGAGTGAGGAAATCTGTAGGTTTTGTTAATTGGTGTAACTCATAGCGGCTTGTAATTACTGAAAGACGTGTGAAAAGATGTTTTCCCTAGTTCAAGCAAAAATAATTTCGAAATTTCTACCATTAAAATGTTATTTATTATTTTAGATAAATGTTTTTATAAAAATCTCACTAGAAAAGTAATTGTTTTATTTTGGAGAATTCAAAATCAGTGCAGTCAAAACGTTAATTTAACGTGTTGATCCATCCGAGAATAATTACTAAAAATGGGATTTATCTGTACGATTGGACACGCGATTTCTTCTTTCGGTATTTTAAGGACGAGCGCTCCTCCACCCCTTACGGACAGTTTTATGATTAATAATCATTCCGACTTAATCGCTATTCGATAAAGTTCTTATTATTTTTCCAGTTTCTTCTTTGTCATACAGAATTTACGCTTCTTAAAATTAAATGATCGTTTCATAAGACAAGAAAATTATAATATTCTTCCGTTTCATTATATATTGCTAGCGGTTTTGTATTCAGAGCTGTGATAATTTTGCCCGCCTTTCTACATCGTCAAGCATAAAGGTAACAATGGAATCCAACATCTGGATTTCCATGGCCACTGGGAGGTACCGGCGCGAAGAGGGGAATTCGCCAAATTTGGAATTCTATCAAAATTCGAACCGCGTTCGAGTCGGCAGTGTTTCGGAGCTAAAGAATGTCGGGAAAACATTTCTTCGACGGAAATACTCTTCCATCGAGGCGTCGGCTGAAGGAATCGGGATTCCGAAGAAGAGACGTCTGTCCGTGGAATTCCACACGTTTACGATAAGCTGTGGAAAATCTGCTAGCGTTTTATGCTCAATCGATTTCTCGATCATGCGGCAATGGAATAAGTGGGAGAATTGATGCTTTTATTGCCATATGGCTGAGTTTAATGGTCCTGAATAATGTTTTCCTGCGAGTTGTATTTTGGAATGCTTAGCTCCACCCAAGTGGGCGTTCGCACTAGTAGAATTCGGGTGAATGATATACGAGCGTGTGACCAGATTTTCTATTCAGGAGGTGCCGAATTTTTCCCTGCGATTTGGACGACGGCCCAGGTCGACCTCATTGGTCTGTAAAGCCAATTCGTTGTGGATGACTAAAATTCATCTCGGCATCTGGGATAATTCTGCAGGATATCGTTGAACTGCTATGTCTAAGGCTAATTTCTTTTATAAATCTATTAATCTACTTTCATCGTCAAGTTTAGTTTTCTATCTGTAGGTTTCGCAGGTTTTTCACACCCTCCTTCTTGAGGGTGTTTTCCTGCAGTGGAGATTTTTCCCTGAGCTCTTGGCTTAGGTTTTTTAATCCACAAAGTAGTTTTCTTCATTGTACTTTTTCAAGCTATCTCTCTCTTTTCCTGTCTCATATGACAAAGGGTTAGATGTAAGAAGAGACTTGTTAGTCTCAATCTCGCCCTGAATAAAGTCCTTTATTATTATTATTATTATTAATGTTTACCTCGAGCTCTTTTTGGCTGTGGCTGGATTATAGTATAAATTCTCTTTTTTGTGTGAATTCTTTTCGTCGCAGAATTTTAGCTTGAGTTATGTTAAACCATTGTACAGAGGGTATAAAGGAAATTATCTATAAAAGGGGAAAATTTGGCGGAAGTGATTAGTAGTTAACTCTGTCATGTGTAAAGCCAGTCGTTTATTCTATCCTAGGTCCATCTTTATCTGTTACTTTTTATTATTTGCTTTCCTTTACATCGCTACTACTTGCTTCCTTCATAACCGTACCATATAGTGTTTGGTTTTCCTTTTATGGAAACACTGAGAAGTGTATTAAAAATTAATCATCATCTCCACGTACTTCGGTGAAAAGAAAATTACTCGCATCTGTAGTATAATTCGATAATAGAGCAATTTCTTTGTGATTAGGGGACGCACCAGGACCGGTCGGTCATAGCTAGCCGGTTTTAATTTAGCCATGACGAAAGACAATAAGTTTACAGTAGGTTGAACCGAGGCCTAATGAGATAGCGCTAAACTAGAGTGTATATGAAGATATTGATTTCTATTTCTGATGTGCCGCAGCTAACTCATCATTACGAATGAATGCGTGTAAATTGCTAGACTAGCGTAAGCTTTAGAATGTCATAGGGGTTTAACGAGGGGTATCGTAACTGAAACGGTCGAATTAATTTCCTCCGAGACGCGTATTAATTCTCAGACAGTCTGCAGGTATAGTAGCGTGCGCGTAGTCGCAGCGGCTACCCCTTCTCTTCCCGTCTCCCGTACCTTCCTCCCTTTCCTCCCGCGTACAATCGTCGGGGCTTTTCATCCTTTGTCTAATTCCTTTTCCGCTCTTGTGCACACCAAGCCAACGCACTCACTCCGGCCCCCGCTAATTATGCAATTTGCTCTACTCTCTCTTTCAATCCGCCGGATTCCATATTGGTGAGTGGTTGCAGCAGCATCGAAACTGCTGCATGACGCTCCTTGGCGGCATTCGTTCGAGACTCTCGATCGACTTCGATCAGAAGGGGAAGTTTAAATTTCGCTGACGAGAGGGGTTTCCTCGAAGCCCTATCGCTAAAAGTATTATGGTCGCCTTCGAATGTCGCGGGGTCGGCGAACTCTGGTGATTGCGGATCGCCGGTGTCTGAGATTGCGGATCGCCGGTGTCTGACGGGCCGCGTCTTAGTTGTAAGAAGATTGAATTCTCACTGAAGAGCATCCGTAAATACAATACAATGGTATTATAAAAAGTAGGAACTGATCTGAAAGTAAGTCGCGGATTGCTATCGATATATCGAACCGTAATGGAAGATATCAGTTATCAATAAATATCAATCATTTTTTTTTACTGTGCTTTTTAATTTGAATTTCCAAATCCTTTTCTTTTGTGTTCGGGAATATTATCACCGTAGAATTCTGCTTTTATTTTAACCGCACACGCAATTTAGCAGCAGAATTTTACAGTTAAGTCATTCGATTACGAAGTATACGTATGCTATAAAATGTAATTTTCTGTTACATATTCAAGTATAAAAGTTCTTAAAGTGACATAATGAGTCATGCAGAATATTTTTCTCTTACTTTGTTATGGAATTTCACGTTATCAAACTTAAACTTGGTGATACTCCTCGATATGTATGTCCTTTTAAAGTTTATCTGAATCATTCAAAGTATCATAATTTATTCATGGATCTTTCCCATCGAACGCATTGGCACATTTATTCCAATTACTTTATCGATTTTTGGAAATTGAAAAGATTGACCAAAATGAGGTGCCGTTTTCACGTATTTATTTCCTCAGTCATACCTTTGCATTGCTATGTTATCTTGGTTGAACTTATGGGTTGTTTCGTCATTTAAATTTACCTTCTCATCAAACTGTTAGTGAACTGATTTGTTTCATTTTACGTATTTAACCGAATATTTTGATCGCAGAGTTTCCGTCCTCACCACTTCCGTTTCGCATGTTTGTTTCCTTTCGAATTTCGCCAACGAAACACGGAAGTCTCTCCGGTTGGCTTCGGTCCAATTATATCATTGTTGTTATTCCACAAATCCGAACGGTAAACGTTCCCCGAGACAGTCGCATTTTTGTCCAAAAGTCAGCGTCGGCTTACCTAGCCTTAAGTCCCACCATAAATTTTCAATGTGGGAATGCATCCGCGGCGTAAATCCTCTCCGTGTCCACCCATAATTTATGCTCGCGCGAGTGTCACGCCGTTGATAAAACTTCGCTTCAGTATCGCGGCGCTCAGACGCTTTATTTTTCCTATGCCGACATGGGTGCGTATTCCGGTTGCACAAAGCGTCTCGCGTAGAAATCCGTCCTTTGAGCGGGAGCTCTATCAATGCGCGAATTCGCGACGCACTTTCGGAATGCATCTCGTCTGGCGGAGTTCTTTCCTAGAGCGGGCCGTGGTGCAACGCTCTCTGTCGGGAAAGGATTAAAAGAGTGCATTCTTCTCTCATGCATCCCTGTCGGAGGGGGACGCTAACGGAGAGGGGCAATGGCATGGGGTGCCGACGGAGGGAGGGCGGATCTGCAGCAGTGCGGATCCCCTCTTCTAGCCGTCCGTTCCCCTTCTCCATCCCGACTCTCTCTCTCCATCTCTCCCTCTACCCTTCAGGTTGATAGTACGGTGACAATGGTGATCGACTATATCTTAGGGGTTAACGACTTGATGGATTTTTGAGTAGTGTTTGGAAGTATACCTTAGTAGAGTTTGGAGCTTGCTCTACCTGAGATAAGAAAGTAACGGGGAATCGGGAGTAAATCAATCGTGGTTTTGTTTTGGTTAGGCTAGTTTATCACGATAGGTGGCGGTTTTCCTTGAGCCGGTTGTTTGGTTTGCAGAAAGAATGTTTTTCGAATAATTTCTGTAATTAATCCATACTTGCTAATATACACATCTTAACATTTGTTTGGGATTTCGTTTTTCTTTCATTGTACTTTTTTTCCATACTCTTCTTTCCTAGGATAGATAACTTTTCTCGAGCTTTCTCACGCTACTTTCGCCTCCTGTCCCATGTAACTTGCTCTCGTTCCCCCAGTTTCTTTCCTCTGTTTTGTTGTTCAATTCCGTCAGTTTCCCATCTCAGGCTAGTCTCTTTAAGTTGAGAACTCAGCTAGATTGCATTGTTTGGTAAGGTTACGGTATGCCTTTATCTAGGTTATGCTATCGTTCATACGGTACGTTTAAGTGCGTCTTCTCTTTCCTTCGTCCTTCGATGTTATTTTGCAAACACTTCTGTTAGCGATCATCATCACTAATTGCTCCAAAGGTTTCGCTCACAATTAAGATCGTTCACTCATCGTTGAATGATAGGAAATCTAAGGAGTATGCAGCAAAGAATGTTAAGTAATAAACTAATGGGGACGGCTCCGTCCTTCTTCCTTTTCATTACATTTCCCTTTCTCCATTTTCCGGGAAACGTATTACGACGGTCGTATAGATTACTTTCTCGTCCAGATAAAGACGGTTCTCTCCTCTATTCCATTTCCTCGTCATTCTTCTCTTCCTCCTTTGAACGATCAGACTACATTTTTCCTAAGGATAAAGTATTCCGTTTCCGTCCTTTTTTCGCCCTTACTTTCCCTAGCGCATTACACTCTCCTTTCATTCCTTCGTCTCCCCTTCTGTTCGTCCGCCCTTCTCTTTCATCCGTCGCCCTCCCTCTCGCAACCCTTCCATCCCTCTTGCAGACCTCTCCAATCCTCTCCGGGGAGGAATTTTTCCTCCAATCACTCTCCCTTTCCCTCCGAGCTCTTTCGCCTCCTTTCCTATTCCATCCCTTCCGTTTCGTCTGTCGCCTAGCTCGTTTCGTCCGATAGGTAGCTTAGCTCCTGACGGGGTCGCATTCAGTCCATAAGCAAGTGCGGTAGTCGCCCAAGAGCGCACACAAGATGGGGGCGGCTGAATGTAGTTCGTAACGACGCACACTATTTTCTCCAATTGAAATCTAACGGAAAATATGCCTTTAACTGAGATGTCTGAAAAAGAGTGAGGTACTTTCGAATCAAAGAAAGGTAGCGTACGTCGTGGTCTCGAGTTCGAGTCCTCGCTTAGCGGGGTTTTCCTGATCAGGGCGTGGTTGTGTATATTCCTCCATTGTTATTGCCTACGCCATATACTGTAATTTTCCGGTAATCTGATATTTTTGAGGAAATTTGGCTATAGAAATAAGTGTTTTCCAAGATTTGTGTGTACGAAGATGAAGGAAAATTTGTTTCCATGATAATTGGAGTTACATATGTCGTTTTTCAAATCGGTTTTATCCTAAATCAATCTATATTCAATATGTTACTTTTAAAAAATAAGTTAACATAAGTAGTTAAATTCAAAGTAAGTAATAATAAATGAAAATAAATTATCGTCGGCTTTGATGGTAGAATGTTTGCCTACCAAGTTCCAGTCAAGTCCAGCTAATCATTTTTTTTCGATTAAGGTATGGGTATTTCTTTTCGTCCATTGTGGTTGTTGTTACGATATTCAGTGTTGACTGCTGAACTCGTTGTATGTTTGTCAATGAGTAATTAATAACCGAAATATATGTTGTGATAGTTTTCAAGGTTAACGATCCAGAAAAGTATATTTTTAACATCTACGAAGCCTAAGTGAAGTTGAGAAAGACCAGCAGCTTCCCCTGCTGGGTGAAAAACCTGCCGGCCCAGGCTACTGAAGTCATACGCGCAGTTCTTTCTTCGCACGCGAATCCTCGTGTTTTTTCCTTTCCGCAGCGACGTGTTTGGTTTCGAGGTCTATATCCGCCTCTTTGTTTTAATTCGTCGCTTGGAACGCAAAGCGGAGTTGTTGTTTTTCCCGGCCGCAAGAGTGCGGGATAATTAATAGATTGCGGGGCCCTCGGCTCCAGATAGTGCTTTGAATCCCGATTCAGCGAAGCGACAGAGTGATATTCGGTTTGGGCGTTTTGCTTCTTTCATTTTTTATCAGCGTTGCCGAGGTCTGGGATCGACGCCAAATCGAAGGGCTCCTCGTTTTGTTGCAGCACGGACGCTCCCGCGAGAGGAATTGAAAAATAAAAATGGTTTTATGGGAATAGTGGATAGTTAGACAGAATAAAAGGGAGTGCTATTCGTAGTCCTGCCTCATCGGGATATTGTCGGCTAATTTTATTGCCTCAGAGATGATGGATCGTTCGGATGTCGTACATGCTCCGCGAATTTCTATGATCGACTGGGCTGCAGCAGGCGGAGATTTTGCGAAAAAAATGTTTTTGGCATGGAATATTACGGTAATGTTCCTAAGGCGATTATTCAGTTATAGAGATGCGATATAGTTATATACTTATCATATAAGTATCACTGTTGAAGATCCTGCGGCCATGTCCTGTCTGATTAATTACACGAATGAATTTTTTTGATATAATTAGGAAATATTTAGCTCTTTCCTCATAGTTGGATAGATTTCAAAATTATATTTTCTATTAATAATTATGGGAGATTCCACCCATTGCGGGCTGTTCTATACATTCTTTAAAATTACTTAGCCTAATTATTTCTGTTAACTTTTTCTTAAATTTACAGTTATTCTTTTTTCGTATTAATAGTTAGAAATAATGGTATCCTGACAATTCTGTAAACTTAAGTTTTAAATGGAATGAAGATATCAATGAAATGAATATTTCATTTCAGAGTAGAACATGTATCGTAGTGTCGTAGAAAATAGAATCTGCTCGAAATTGGTGGAAAATGCACGAGATATATGTAGGTTTTAATATAATAAAAGATACAATTACATAATATAGGGTTTCATATTGGTAGGCTGAAATTGACTGCGTTAAATACTTGAATAGAATTTACTGAGTTTGACGCAAAGCTCTTTGGACTGTTTACATTTTGTTTTCGAAGATATGACGATTATTGAGTTATAGATAGTATGAAATACGGCGAAAAAATCGAAAGAGCCAAAAAATGTTGCCGAGGTAACCATTTTGAATTGACTAGTCCTAATAAAGGCGTTACGTGCTCCAGCTGTTGGATATGAGAATTTCGGGTGCCGTGATGGGAGGAAGATACAGTTTTTGACGTAACCATCGATCGGCGACGACTCAATCGAGTGAATCGGTCGTTATCCAAAGTCACGTATTCCGGAAAAATGACGGGCCCGGCCAAAAATTTTTCTATGGGCATTTTAAAAACTTCCCATTATGTATGCATTCCAATTTGGTCCTTCTCCGTTGAATCGTTAAATCTAGTGTAGCTCTCGTATGGGATTTAGTATCACAAACTCCGAAAGTTCGTGTTCGTTTTGCCCGACGGATTCTCCGATACAAAGAGGCGAAACGTGAATCCACGTATACACTGCCCTGGAGCTAATTTCTTGTGTTTCAGGGCCAACGAGGCTTTCTATTCCTATTATCACACAAGTGAGATTTATTAGAGTCCCTAAAAGAGTCTTGTAAAATGAAAGTGCGTTAATCGTAATTGATTAGTTTACATTCGGGGAGGGATTAATTTCCTTAAATTTGTCTTTTCACCTAATTTAGTTAGACGTCGTGAATTATGATTTTATTATGTGGTATTTATGTTCTTTCCGCTGTAAAAATGTATTAACGTCTTCTAGTTGAATGTATGTAACTTTAAAATCATTTTTATGTAACAATTCCATTCCAATCTTCTTAGTTAGTAATATTTAAATATGATTGCCATTGCCTATTGTACGTATTTCTTGGAGTTTATCTCAATAACGCCTCTCGTTGACATATTTTGTCAGTACATAATTAAACTTACGAAGAATTACGAAGTTGTGAAATCACTGGTAGGTCTTGGGAATCCTATAATTTGTGACCTCTATTATATATCTTCCATTCATCAAATGAGATACGAATTACGATTTTTAAGCATTTGTTGAATAGAATTCTTCTGGGAAAATATAATCAAGATTTTTACGACTTAAGCTACTGTAAATTGCTAACCCATATTTAGTCATCGGGATGATAGAAGTTTTTCATCGTGGGAAATACTTCCGCGTTTGGAGGAATTATGAATTTCCCAGTAGTTGTTCCCGATGAAATCAAATCAAAAGGATTTAATGTGAATGAATCAGTATTCAGTCGTTGTCATAAATTTGGGTGGGGAAATTTTCAGTTACGGAAATTAATCGTAAATGGTTTTCAATCACCGGGGAGGTTATTGACTTACCACTGCCCCGTCCAATTCGTTCAACTCATCACTTAATATTCACATATCTTCTAAAGGTCCAGAGATATTTCTCATCAACTAATGTCAGTGGGAGTGGGGTTCTTCATTCGATCTCCAGTTTTCGTTCGGGAAGACGGAAGGGACACTCGACAATTATGTTTGCCGATTGATAGAGGCTATGTCATCACGTCGTGGGAGGGGACATTGGGTATCGAGCCATCGGATCAATAAAGCGTATAGTGCCCTCGCGCTCGTGTGATGAGGGATTTTCCCCTCTGTTAGCGTGACTCAGCGGACAACTGGTTCGGAAAGAACTCTCCGTTACCGTTCTTTCCTTAGTCATCTCCGAAGTTATAAACCTTGTTGGAATGTCGTGATAGAAGTGCGTCGTTAACCCCCTGCTAGCACGGCGACTTTTCCAGACTTCATTAGGACTCTATCAGACTCAATTTTCGTGTAGTTATACAGAACTTGCCAGTGTGACTATCTCCGTATAGTTACCATCAGCTTAATGTGACCAGTTTTTAACTGTCCCACAGAAGTATTGTGAGTTATCTGTAACATTTTTTGCATATAGCGACCACCTCTCTATTATGACCACTGTCCACCTATGTGGGTAACTGTTAACAAATTATGCCTCCTTTATAGTGACTTAAATTTATATTTTTCTGAAAAAAATGTAATATCCGTTAGTTGTCATTTCGCATTAAGTTTAAAAAGAAAAAAAATTGATTCTTCCGAAGATTTAATGATAGTGGCTGACTTAAATTCAAAAAGAACCGAAATAAAATCAAAAAACATTAGGTGGATTTATAAAAAAATGTATAAAAAATGAAAAATCCCTCCTTAAGGCTGTTTAGGACTCCCGATAGCCATGTGGGCAGTGCGTTCGATTTTGCTGAAGGCTGTTGCAGGTTCGATTCCCTGTGTGAGCCCACATGTGAGAAATGACCTTAGCTGTCGAAGCGCTTTTATCAATAATACTAAAATGCTGTCCCTTGTATTTTCATGCCAATTTTTTATTTATTTCTCAATTATACTCAATATTTTTTGCAAGAAATAGTTGTACAGTATTTTATAATTTCTTCAAATAAGAAAAACTCCTCTAACATCTTATAACCTAGTCTTGTTATAGTGACCACAGAATGTGTTGAAAGTGAAATTTGACCTCTTTTGATGGTCCAGTCTTTTTCCAAACTTAAGACAAGTTTCACTATATTTTTGGCTCGACTTTATTTGTTTTTGTCTTTTATAATTTCACTATGTTTGAAGGAAACACAACCTCTAGATAAATTTAAATTCTTGTTCGAGGAAATCCAGGTATGAATATGAAACGTCATGTTTCGTCGAAATTTGGCAAGAGTTCGATTTCTGAATGCTTGATAATACGTGAAACCATTATTGGGAAAAATAATAATCTAACGGCTGTAACAAAAGTTATGCCATCAGTTGCACAAAGAATGTCGCTGTTAGTACGGCTACGTTTGTGGCGTCTAAGGAACAGAAACAACTCAAAGTAATGCGAGGGAGATATCTTAGGGCACTAATTCATAATTTTTTCTACTGATTGTTAAAGCTGGAAGTGAGATTTTCCTTTCCAATTTATTTATTTTTGGATAAGTCCTCAGTCCACTTTTACGTCCCCCCATTTACTATACGGAGGGGCAGAGGCGTAGCCAAAGGGTTTTGGGGGCTCAACCCCCATCCCATGAGAACAGATGCTGGTGACTCGTAGGGTATTGTCCGTATCTATTTTTAATAGATTTTAGGCGTAAGTTATCCTGCCCCTGGAATGTATGCTATTTTGTGTTTACTTCTTATGTCTGCAATCCTCTATAAGACCATCGATGTCCTTGTGTAGAGGTAAATGTTCTGAATAATGCTAAACTGAAGAGAACAGCTGTCCAAAGTAGTATTTTACTTTGTTATCGTAATATGAGTTCATATGAAACAGACCCAGCTGTCTAACGATGGTCTTCACGATTAAATCATTAAAGGTCTCTTAGCCATCTTAATTACGGAGGGTTCAGTTCGCAAACGAAGATTTGACCTCGTGTAAATCGGAAGAATCGTCGCGTGTTTCGTCAAGCGGCTTTATTTCGCGTTGTACCCCCTTCGTGTCGGTGATGGGGTGTAATAATTCATTAGTGTTTCTTCCTTTGTAGAGGGTGACTCATCTTGGTGCTTGAGGGGATTATTGTCGTGAGGTTTCCGGTGGCTGATACGCGATGCACTTTTATGAGGCAGATTGTTTTTTTGTTCCCGAATGCGTCAGATGTGAAGGATTTCAAGGAAATATTGATTCCAGAGCAAGGCGAGTCTATTGTCGAACTCTATGCTGGAATCTAAGTCGATGTCGATTTGTTCCTGAGAAGTTGATAAGCTTTTGATAGCGTTAATAAAGTTTGAAAATGGAGTGGATAAGAATACGAATAAATTCGATTTGAAAAAGAGTATAGGTAATTTGTTGTGCAATTTTCCTGTCGTGTCCCTATCCGCTCTTAGGATTGCTTTAGAAAAAGTTTTCTCTTTTTCCCTGATGTGTTTCGACTTTCGAATTTTATGTGGTTTTTCGAAACACGATATCACGATAAATTCAAATAGTGGTCATTATACGTTACGGCGCGAGAGTAGTATTTAAACTAATGTTAATCTTGTGCTTATACTCAATGGAGCAATAGTTTTCTTAATTAATGTATTCGGCATTAAACACCTTGTCCCATTGCACTATTATGTTAATTTTTCGATAAGTCGAGTGTGGGTCGCGTCTTTTAATATTTTTACTTTTTATCCTTGATCATCATCTAAGTATTTCAGCGAACTTCTTATTGAATATCTCTTAAGTTCAACCATAAATGTGTTTTTTTATGTTGTTAGACTCGCCTTGGTAAGTAGCTCAAAATCGCTTCTATAAATGGATTATCACTTCAGAAATTACACATTAAAATATTGTATGTATAATATGTCGAATGAAAGTAATGCCAATTCAATTTAAAATAAGTCAATCGTCATGTTAGAGTAGGTGGAGGAGGCTCGACAATAGAAATACTACGAGATGTCACTAAAACTGAAAAAAAAGGTCACTGAAAGAAAGGAAAAGCCGCTAGATTTGCGACAAAAATCGCTAAATTGGCCACAATGAGTTCAGCCCTATGTGGTAATGCTTCTTGATAGAAGTAGATCTCGTATTGAAAGGTGAAAGGATCGTTACAAGCTAACACGGATTGAAAACCTAAGAGTAGCATAGGGTGAATGTTCAGCACACGTGTTCGCACACCAATGATTTCCTGCTTTAGACTCGATTTCTCTTATTGAATTTCTTTCTGTTACGAGTAATATCTCTGTCGGATAAAGTGAAAGGTGTTTTGATTATGATTCATCAAGGTAAAGGGTAATGTTGTCGGCTTTTTTCTTTTTATTCCTACTCTTTGACGTACCTCCTTTTCTGTGCGTTTAGCCTTGATTTGCGATGTATGTCTCACCTTTTGCGTAGGTAATTTTTACTCCTTTTTGCTACGATTGATAAATGCTATGTTGTCGTATCCTGCCAAGGCAAAGTTTAAAATGTGTCACGGATTAAAGCTTCTTGCTCAAAATACCACTAACGCTTCTTTTCTTAGGGTAATACAATTTACGACTGTATGATATTAAAACGAGTTGGAAAGCTTCCAAGGATGGGAGTAGAGATAACAGGCACTACTTCTATTACTTCTTCTTATTCTTCTACTAACTCTATTACTATTATTAGGTGCGTATAGACCCTGTTTGGATCACGCAAAGCATTCTGACTCATTTTTAACTTCTTTCTGACCTTCCAAACTTCTCTCATTCTTTCCCCGTGGATTATTTTCCTCTCTTCCGTCCACTTTGTCCCTGGTTTCTTTGGGATATCATTCTCTGATGTCACGTTCCACTTGTTTACCTTGTTTCTGTACGTTTTTCCAAGATTAAGAAACAGCTCGAAGATCCGGTGTATACACCCCCTTCCACACGCCGAAAGGCGGCTTGTAGGGTATTGATGTTGATGTATCGACTGCTACTGTGTCCCACTATGGATATAATAATAATAATGGGACTTTATTAGGGCGAGATTGAGACTATCAGATCTCGTCTTACCTCTAACCCTTAATATAATAATAATATATGATGTGTAAAGAGATTGAGCTTTACGGTAGAGTTTTTGTGTAGACTCTCGTGTTAGGAATGTTCAAAAGAGCACTTCAGGGTCGTAGATCTTGTTCTTCTAATGACATTTAGTAAGGCGTTCTCGAAAGAAAACCTTTTCTTTAAAAAATTCTAGTTCATTAGAAGCGATTATGTCGGTATCACGTATGAAGGCTTTCGTAGTACATACATTACCCTTCTAATAAGTACTTATATGATGAGTATTCATATATTAATAAGTACTCTTTTTTCGTTTTTCAAGTTCGAGTGAAGGAAGAAAACGTTGGAAAAAGCCGGAGTTGTTATCAGAGATGTTAGTGAACAAACTTTTTCAATCGAACGGGTGGGGTATCATATGGATAATTCGGTGAGATTTCAATTATCTACGTGCTTTCTTTTACAGACTTTTCCTTCTCTGCAATTCGAAACTACCATTTCTTCCAGCTCGAATTTCCTTCGATCGAAATCTTTTACAACTCGGATTTCTTGTACTCTCTACGAAGTGAATCCCCCGTAATTCCATTTTCGTCTAGTACGGATTCCCTACATCTCCCATTACCCGTTACCGAATTTTTGAATAGCTCGAGTTACCAATCTTACGAATTTACTGCACTTCCTTTGTATGTCAAATTCGTACTTCATTGGTTATCTGCGTAGTAAATTTTTTCCCAGTTGTCGCTTTATGGCCATGTATTGCAGGTAGATTATGTGTGGGAAACGGTGTAGTTTCCCATGGTGTTTGCGCAGATTTTACGGGGGATGCAAATCCCTCATTAAAAACTTTTCCGGTAGTTGCTGAAAGCATTCCTTACGGATTGTCGTAGAAAGAGGATTATCTGCGGAAATAAACTGACTTAATCCCTTGTTTATTTTTTTACCTTGTGATCTCTGAGGAAACTCCGCCGTTATTATTTTTCAAAAGGAAGGGAAATTTTTAAGGTACACCTATCGTGCTTAATCCGTTTTATAAATCCTGGCCTTAAGAAGTAGAGGATCACAGAGAATTTGTTGATGACTTCTCTATCACATAGCAATTTAGTTTTTATTTTTAAGAACTTGTAGTAGTGGAACGATTAGATTTACACAATAAAAGAAAGAGATTGGATTGATTACTCTGTGACTTATATTGTTTTCAGGGACTTCTTATGAGGAAATAGTGTTTGCTTTTATCGAAAGTGATCTTAAAATTTTTCTTTAATTTACGAAAATACCTCCATTATATCGCAAATGTAGAAGGATTAAAATAGATGTTGTATCCTTAATCGTTTTGGTTTACTCGTATTTAATTTAATGATAGTTTTCATAAAGCTGAACGTGAAAAGATTCAGCGGATATGTATGCAATAAACGGACGCATATGATAACACTAGGCTTATAAGTATGAATTGCAATGTTGGTTGAAATTTTGGTAAGATTCAACCAATTTTATCGTTATTCTAAGTATTTAATGGCGTTTCTGCTATAGGGATTCCTGATTTGTCTGTCGGCGTTGTACGTGTGAGAAGAGTAAGGACACACTACCTCACTTCCGCTTGGTATACCTCATTCCCACGCAGTATGCCTAACTCTTTCCAAAGCTTCTCTTATCTAATAGTGAGGATCCAAAATATCTTGGGGGCTTCCTTCCCTGCTGACTGCTATACTCGTTTTTCGTATGTTATACGAAAATAATATTGTAATGGAGCCATCTATAATTAATGCATAATTCAGACAAGTAATACCAAAGCAACAGATTACTTAACACAGAAGCTCATGATTCCATTTCCTCGTGTTTTACAAAGCAAAGATCTTTCTGCAGAAAGGTTGCATTTCCTCCTGCAAAGAATCTTTCTCCTTATCTTCTTGGCTCCTTCCTCAACATTTTTTCCGTCTAGAGTCCGCATCGCTAATGACCAGTTGCCCACATTTCAAACGCTCATTGTCCTACGAGAGCGCTCCCCCGCAGCGCGTGCCCGCGTTTCCCCCCAAAGAGGCCTTGATGAAACGAGTTTTACATGCTTCTCCCTCGGCCGCAAATCCGCCCTCCCCGCGACAAACGGTATTTTATATTTCTTTAGCCTTTTTCCGAGCGTGTATCTCGGAGGGAATTCCACCGCCTCTCCCGAGAAATCTTCCGCTCCGCTGAATCGGCTGCCTATTGTCTAACTCAGAATCGCTTCAGCCTATCGCCTCCCCGTCCGCTTGCCCTCTTTCATTATTTTCCCTTTTCCCTCCTTTGGTATACTTTTGGCGCTTATTCATTTAGCTCGCCCGTTCGTGGGTTTCTCAAAATTAAGCGAGCGCGAATTTTTTCGGATAAATTTCAGATATTTCCCGGCGTTTATTCTTCTCGTCCGCGCATAATCTCGGATATTTACTCGGAATTGTTCTGTTGGAATTTTTATTTTTCGCTTCTTTTAATGCGCGATTCTTGGGAATTCTTTTGTTTTTTCGTCTGTGAAATGTACCTCAGCTAGAAGTTTGTTTTCAATTCGTGTTTTTAACCGCTCGCTGTACTTGTGAAGATATTTAGTATCTTTCGCGCCTATTGTGGAGTCAGTTAAGAGACAGATTCATTCCGTTTTTTGTAGTGTGTTGGATGCCAGTGAAGTTTTATTTGGTACTTAAGACATAGTAGGATGTGGATTTTTTTTAGTAATTAATAGTTAGATTGTAGGTAATTTAGGTAATTTTGTATGTTTTTTATTTTTATCTATCAATCAAATTTAATAATTACAGTATGACTTACTGTTTATCCTTTTTAGGATTATTGTAATTCCTAATTCTTAATGGTAAAGTTAAAATATTGTAATTGAAATTATGAGACTCTTTAACTAAGGGTTATTCCCGTTGTAGAAATATCATTTAAATCAACGAATTCGCGATAGTATGTAATTTTTTGAGATATTCAACGTTAGAGGGAGTGTATTTTTTTCATTGATGCAAGTAAAATTCTTCTAGGAATTTAATTTTGTATACACCCGCAGTTTTCGAGACTTGAATTTTAAATCACCGTCTACCAGGAAACCACTGTCATCCTTTCAGTCACCACTATAGTGTTATGTGTAGTGAGTGTATAGTTTTCAACATGAAAACAAAGGTTGTAATTCTATCAAATTTCTCTCAAGCCCATTGCAAGAAAGGATACGTTTCACCCCATCATATTTTCTTTCAGTCCTCACAAGTTTTCATTCTGATGTCCCATCCTCGTTACATTATTGTATATTAAGTGGTTATGTTTATCCTGTCCCTCACTAATAATAATGTCACTGTTCAAAGTGAGACGCAGTGATGGGATCGATCGTTGGGCAGTTCCATTTTGTATCGTGTGTGTGTTGTCGTGAGCCGATCGGTCCTTTGTCGGGTTTTGATCACAAGGGGAATTGGTTCTGCCAGAGTGGCTCTCGTCCAGATGGGACGCCGTCTGATGGGACGGATACCATAATTAACATTTACCGAAACAATGAGTACGTGATAGAAAGTCGAAGTCCGAATTTCGAAATTCGTTTTCCAGCTGCACAGTTTGACGTACATACGTATCACTGCGTGTTAGTTACCAACGGATGCAAACTTTACGTCCGTTCTATTTAATCTTTTTGGTTTTACGCACGTACCGTCAACATATTTCAACGTGGAGGTTTCTTAATCTTTTCTCTATATTATTAATAAACAAGGGCGAAAAGTAACGTTTCATAGAGAATTCAACTTTTCTACGTAAATTTGGATCTGGTGTTTTTCTCGCTATTTCAGTTATGACGTTTGGTAATTCTTGGTTTTTTCTAACCGAGTGAAGCATGCATGTTTTACGTTTCTGCGTCATCATTATATATGAGGGAAATCCAAACATCTCCGCATGATTCTTTCGTTTAATTGTTCAATGTAGCTGTGCACCACAATTTGGCTGTATTCTCTCAGAAGAGTAAATCGTGCGAAGTCCATCTCTTGAGCATACGGTAGACCTTCCGTAGTTAATCTGCCAAAATTGGTTTTTCTTCTTTTCTATTTGATTTTAATACCAACTTCTGATGATTATGTTTGGTTAATAAATGCCCGTCCGAGGTATCCGATTGTGAACACGGTTTGAAGGTGGTCACTGTCACTGTAGTTAGAATAGAACACTTTATCGATACAAAACACTTGCAGCACTAACAGAGCAAAGGAAAAATCTATTTGCAAGTTGGTATCTCGTCTGTTTAAAGTTTATAGTTACATATCCTCTTAGAAAATTTTAAATAGTTCTAATCGACAATCCCTCCTTAATTTAATCTGTGTATTCTGCGAATCGTAAATCTTTCTGGTTAATGAGGATTCTCGGTCCATTGCTTCAGCTTTGATGTGAGTAACAGTACTCATCTTACAGCTAATGACACCCATCATGATTGGTATAATCCACCAGTATTTTGAAGCCTTACAAACCATCGTGCCAATCTCTTTTCTGGGTTTCACGTCTTCCTTCAGTGCTCTCCATAGAAACGTGTATCTTATTGAGTTAGTATAAAGATGGAGTGAATTATGGTCGACTTAGTATTTTTTCTTTTACTATAGAAAAAGGAAACGTTTTTTCGATCGAAAATACTTTATTCCGCTCGGAGAAAGCAGCTGGGCGTGTCCTGTGTGCTCCGACATGGTGTGTACTTCTCGCTGTTATTGACTGAAAAGGTGGGCGTAACTTTGGTTGTTGCTCTCCGATCTCCGTCATCGCTCCAGCGAGTCCGTTCACTCTGAGATACGGAAGTGCGCCTGCCAACATCTACTTCGGATTTTGATGTTCGAATGTCAAGGATTTCCTGCTAATCGACGAGCCGTGTCCTGCAATCTAAGCCTTACCGAGCTTTAAAAATTTTTTGCATCGAGTATTGGTTACAGCTCCTTTGATTTTGATCCAAGTGTGAAGATGGAACTAATGCTGCATAAGTGTGAAAAAATATTATACCTACCTCGCACATTTCATGTCAGTGACGCCTTTTTATCCTGTTTTGTTTGAAGTATCTTCCTTTTCACTAATAGAATAGAAATTGTTTTCCTGAAAATGTGGTTGTCAATAAGTATCAGATAGTAGTAATAAATAAGTTTAGAACGGAACTTCCATAGCCAAAATTGCAGGTGTTATATTGTGGCGTAATACTGAATCAGTGTTTATGAGTTGAATTTTCCTTGAACGAGTGTATATATTTATATATTCTACGTTTCAGACGGACTGTTAAGTAGTTAATCATCCTTTAATAGATGCGAATTTCTTCGATAGTAATTTTCGCGTGGGTAGCTTTCTTTTAGCCAATATCCGTTTTTGCCGGCATGTTCAAAAGATAAATCTCCAATAAACTCATCTCTCCAAGGAGCATAAGCATTCAGTTTTCTCCTTTTAGGTATCCTTCCAGCGATAAAATTAATGTAAGAGCGGCTCATTCGCGCTATCCTCTTTAGGGCCATTTATGATTTCAAAAGATCGCTTCCTTTCCACTTGATAGCGCCGTGCAAGATACGGAAGTGGCTTAATAATTGTATTTCCTGCAATGGAGCGGGAGCATCCGATTTGATTCGTTTTATCGCGTGGGAATTCTCGCTCTCGAGGGACTCACTGATGCTTTGTCATGTTTTATCCTTAATGAACATATTCAACCGTGGAATGAATTCATCTCTTCTTGCTGATTTATTCTAACGAGGCTTTTCGTTGTATTCTCGTAGACTTTTCCAGTTTTCAGTCTCAAAATTTGTTTTTAGTGGGGGTGCACATTTTGTTCCCGGCGATCCTATTTAATTTTCATGTCTATGAATTATGCTGCTGATTAAGATTGTATCTAATACTTCTTTACTTAGTATTTCATGTGATTTCTTTGTTTTATCTAGCTTTCAGAGTATGAATCGAGGTTAATAGCTCGAGTTTGCGTCTGATAAATTATTCCTAACTTAATTTGCAAGTGATATATTCTCGGAGAAGGCATTTTGTCTGGAAATGAAAATATTTTTTGATAAAATGCATTCTTGGCCTCATATTCATTCCTAATAGATGCAGATCATTCTCGTCGTAGTTGCTGAATTTACTTAAAATTTTATTTTTCGACAAAACTTGACTAGCTTTGATTCAGTATTCTAGTTTACTGCTCTAGTAATTTTATTTATGTTTTATTTATTCACTACGATAAGATTGAACAGATAAAAATTCAAAGAGATTGCAACATATGTCTACATTTATTTCACTATTCTTTACGTAATCATTCCATTGAATGCACTTTTCCTTAATAGCGGAAGGATTTTTATACCTCCGCGTTGTGTACAGTTTATTTTCACACTACATTTGATCCGAGACCCAAGTTAGAATTGCCGTTCTTCCAGTAATTGATCCTTTTTCTACTGTACTCCCAGCTCGACAACAACTTAAGGCTTTCACGGTTGATTTAATGGCGTAGTGCACAAGACAATGCTCGGGAAGAGAGAACCGTTTCTACCATTAGCTCACTCTTGCGAAAGACCTCTCAAAGGGCAGAGACACAGTTTTAACGTCCGAAGGACTCCAGCGAGCGTTGATTTCAATCTCAGGTTTTGAAATGGGCGTAATGGAAATATGCCCCATTGCGGTTTCGAACCAATAGCCTTCGAGGTGAAAGGCCACAACACCCACCACTACCCCCGTGTTCCGTTCCGAGAAATGGTTTTTTTTTCAACTCATAGGCTTATTTTTACTATCATTGGCGAGCTTTTTCGTCCATGACATATTGGAAGAATACTTAAACCTGTTGCACGCTGGAGCAGGTACTTCACCGCATCGGAATAAATTTTGTAATAAGCAGAGCATTAATTAAGACTTTCGCAATATCGTCCCGTTTTTAAAATAGAGGCGAGGGATTGATCGAATGGGGCAGCGAATCGTGGCGCCTCCTCTTATCTCGGCACTTAACGAAAAATGGCACTCGCTTACGTGTTTCGCCATGTATTTTTAGAGCGGCTAGAGGTTGGAATCGCGTGGGATCAATGAAGGCCAAATACATACCTTCGGCTGATTCACGCAGAGTTCTTTACCGCCAATAATTTCGATTTTCCGAAAGCTTTGCAAGGTAGACGTTGAATTGTGGGTTAAAGAGATATATACAAGGCTAGTATTTCCCAAAGCTGCTGCGCTTCCTAAAGTTTATGTTAAATGCAAGGGATCGATTGTAGTTACGGTAAGAATGTTTTTTTGATTAGCAGAAATTTTGGTCGATTACTGTCGGAGTTTTATTTTCTTTGACATCAGTAACAAAGTAAATTGCATGAATATTGTAAATTCTGTGGGCATCGTCAACGAAGGTGGGCCTATATTTATTCTGTTACAGTAAAAACCATTAAAATCTGATGTAAATTGTGTTGTTTATGACATGAAATTGTGATATCCTAATATTTATCATCTTATTGAGGCTTTCCATTTTGTGTGGTGTTTCCATTACATATATAATATGTATTATCTTATATATCACGTTATGTTCTCATGAAAATGTTGGGAGACTCATTTATTGTTAAATTTTCATTGTTTTTTCTCTACGTTCATATTTTTTCCTTAATCCGTTGTTAAGGATTCGTTGGTCTCGGGTTTCCGGTATTATTCTTAGTAATGTAGATAAAAGATCTACGAAAAATAATCGCTGGTAATTATCGAAAGTTAAAATGAAATACATTAAAGGCATTATTTTTTTGACTGTTTTACTGCTTAAGGTCGCGTAGTATGATTTATGTAGGGATCAGCTGAGGATAATAAAGATAAGCCTGTGAATAAATGTTAAACGTAATTATTCGAGAAAACATTTCAGATAAGCTGTTGAATTAAATTGGAAAACTTCCATATCGAACGCCATCATATATAGTAATCTTGTTCGAATGAAAACTGTTATGCCACTTGGTAAGATATCGAATTTTATATTCTTTCAGTGAATATTCGTAGTTGAGCCGTCGGAATAACGAAAATATTATTTATTACTATTCGTGCGATAACAACGGAAGTATTTTTTCCGTACTTCGCAAAGGAAAGTTGATTCCAAAGCACGTATCGATTATGTTGGGTATTTATCGCAGTTTTCTCTACCCTTAGGTGCTTTAGCGACTTCCCACAGCTTCGCGTAGATAGAAATAATGGCAAAGGGAAAAGGTTCTCTAGACTCCTCTCGAGACGTCCATTAGGAAGCACTTGCTTCGATCGTGGGGCGAACTCCAGAGCCGCCTATGGGAAGTGGCGCTATTTAACCCTTTTTCTCCAACAATGGTTTCGGTTCGTTTTTGTTTTTCCTCGGCCGAGAGCGACGCGCGGATTAGCGCTGCCCAGTCCTCCGCACTCATTTCTTTTCCGCTGGTGAACTCCTTCAGCTATTCCCTCAGTCGCCCCTTTATTTTTAGAACGTCTTCTCCCCAGTCATCATCCATCCCTTTTCCCACTGCCTTCCTTTTCTCTGGGGGATTCCTCGCCTAATTCATCCTCGAGACTTGTTTCAGTAGCGTAATTCCGTAGGAACTCTGTTTTATTTGCTTTAGGAACATCGGATGGCGGGGAAGGGCGCCGGGAGTAAATGACCAAAAAGCAGGTTTTGTAAGGATTTTCGATTTCGCCGTTTGCGGAGTGGATCCTTGCTCGCGGGATGTATTGTGGGAATCGGTGCCGTTCGTTTTGGAATCGATTAGCTAGATAGAGGGCTTTCGCTAGCCGGGATCGTTCATCCGTGAATTAACTCGTCTGCGCGAGTGCTTCTGGGGATTTTGAAATTATTTTTTCGAAGAGTCGGTACGGAGAGGAAAAATGAGTGGAAGTCGCTCGTTTGGAATCAATGAAAGGTGTCTTAACTATGTTAACGAAGGGAAAAAGAGTTCGTTTAGTTCTTTTAGTTCATTTTCTTTGTTTAGGTAAGGTTTTTGAATTGAGCTTTGGTTTGATAAAGGGCGAGTTTACATGGGTCTCATGATCAGAAGATGGGTGCTTTAGCTTGAATATTCAAACGCTCAGATAATTTCAATCTATGAGTTGTCATTGAAAATTAATCTGCATCCCCTAGTCATGTAAAAACTTCTTTTTAGTTCGCAGTTTCGATTTTGTGTCAGATTTTCTTTTCTCGGTGTTATTAAGCTGAAATGGAAATCAAATGCAGTAGCTCTTTTCGTCCAACAGCAGATGTAATATAGAAAAATATTTAAAACTGTAATTTATATTAAATATAAAATATGAATTAACATGTATCTGATGATATTGAAAAAAAAACAATTTCCTGTTGTGCATGAAGATATATTATGTCGATGACTTTATATATAATTCAACGAGTGGTGATTGTGGCAGTGTAGTTATGTGCTAAACAAATTTCTAGAATAATTAAAATTCTCGTGTCTTTTAAGACATACTCATAACTAAAGATTTGATTTTTAAGAAAATAGTTAAGTTGGCTACCGTTCGGGTTGTCGAAATATAAACTAATTATTATTAATTATAAACTAATAAACTATGTTGACGATAAAACTCAAAGTATATCTATGATACAGTTTGAGTCAATCTACATCTACATAAATACCCTATCTAATTTAATTTTGAAATTGCAATGCCTTATCTTGCTTGCTGCGACACAGAACTGTTTTCCATTCATTAGCCATTATAGGCATCTTCCTTCCGTGGAAGAAGTAATTATTCATCGTTGATGAATACAAAGTCGTCATTCTCGGTAGGCGCAACGCAGCCACGGGTTACCTCGTAACGATTCACCTTCTTAATAGCCCGAAACAAAGGAGACATTTATCGGGAAATTAAACGTGAAATATATTTACATTCGCGTTTGTCCCTCTTTTCCCTGTTTGCGGGGCGTAGTAGGAAGCGAGCGTGGTTGAAAAGTTTTAGTGCATCGTAAATCGCGGCGCGTTTCACGAGCGATGTCCCGAGGGACGTGATAGTCCAAGTGCACGATGCTGCTTTTCCGGGGCGTCTCTCGAAGAGCACGTGTCCCCCATTCAAGTCGCCGGTTGTCTCTCGTCGCTCGGATATTCTCTGCATCCCTCATTGCTGCCAACTGCCGAGTTTTTTTGCGATGGATAGATTTTTATGTTTGGAAATGAAAAGAGAAAGGCTACAGTGCAATCGATCCACACTATAGGAGATAGAACGGTTACAGAATGGTTAGGAAATAGAATCGACGTTATTGAGCGCGAGAAATAGGTGAAATGGAGACTAGGTAGAATTTTAAGTTTCTTTTCCCGGATATATTACTATCTAAATAGTAGCAAGGACATCTAAAAATGAATAATTTTGTTTGTATGTTTTATCAGTTTTCATTTGGAGTACGACTTATTTTCATATCTTCAGTTGTGCACCATAAATATGTATGCGTAAAATAGTGATTTCGTTTTAAATAGAGTAGTTCCTACCTTAAGCAGTATCTTGATGAGAGGTAACATTTTCCGTTATGATCAGGTTTCCGCAGTGTACAGTTTTCTCTGTGTAATGAAAGAGTTTTTGAATCAGTAACAACTGAAACCATTACCTTCATTGAATCCTTATATGGACATTCTTTTCTTTTCCGCCTATTTTATCACTTATTATGTAAAACGTAATCTCTTTCTCTGCTCATTCCATCGATGATCAATAAAAGAATCCTTAAAAATCAACGTTCTTATTTTCCTTTATAGTTGTCTGTAAGAATTGAGTCTTCTGCAATTTGATTCTGGCATAACTTTGGAATATCATTCATACTTTTATATATCTGAATTACGTTTAAGTATGCATTTTCTGAGTCATTTAGATAACTTAAGACGCACAGTGCTATTTCTCGTAGGTTTTTTCATTGAGTAGTCTGGTAACAATTTCTTCTATTGTCCGATTTTTTTCTTAAGGGTCTAACTAGAAGTTGCTACAGTTTGAATTTTTTTATCAAATCAGTAACTAAATCAGTTGATTATACTGGTATCTTAGGGAGAAAGAAAATTTAAAATCACGGCACTAAGTTCATAAATTTAGTATGTATCTGAGAAACATCTCCGGAAGTAATTGGAAGAACGGTTCCCCTCTTCTAAACTTGGGCATGCGTCATAAATTTCAGGAAAAAAAGGGGAAAGTTGGTTCCTGCTTCTGTATCATCTTTTCCCTCTGAAGCTGATCTCTTTTTGCTGTATCTTTCTCCCGCTGAATTTTGATCTTCCTCAGTTTTATCTTTCTCGTTTCATCTGGCATTTCTTCAAAATTCCTCCTCTGCCATTCCCTTTATGCTTCATTTTCTCCATTCTGTGTAACAAAGTATGCATTTGATTTAAATGAAGTTATGGTTGTGTAACTGAGAAAGGCCTACCATATTTGGTCCATCACTTGAGCCGTTATCTTGATCAAAATGATATATTGATAAGTCATAACATAAAAGTAAGTTGAATATTGTATTTTTAAGTACAAGGTTTTATGTTGCTTCTATTTTGGCCGATTTGTTCTCAACGTATTTTTGCTGATCATATTGTCTTCGTTTTTTCCGTTTAATCTTCCTGTTATGAAATGAAAATGAGTTTTGCTATACTAGTGATTTAGTTATACGCTTAATTATATAGTCTTTGTTGTAACTATTCTCATCTTTTACAACATGTGGAACTATATTTGAATTTCTCTGGAGTTGAAAAATCTTCATAATAGTAGTATATTGTGGTATTGTGTGTGATAGGATCACACAGTAAATTTACTAAAATTTCCTTTTCTGTGTGAACTCTTTGTTAGGCTGGTTCAGTTATTGTAGTAATCTTGGGAGTAATACTTTAGCTTCATTGTTTTAATCATAAAAAAATTTCTACACATTATTCAATACGTCTATAGCACTGGTGGGGGCATCGTTACCCCCCTCCCTTTTAATTACTAGGTCTAGCAATTTGCCTAAGATTTTACGAGAAGCTCGAATTTAAGTCGGATTATAAGTTTCTCCGCGATCTCCTATAGATTTACTTCATTTATGATGATGAAATACTGGTTAAAAAGTTATTTGGAGATAATTTCGTAATTCAGTTGTCGGATCCCCTCCGGCAAGTTTCTAGATACTCCCCTATTCTACATTTCCTTTCCAAGTTCTACTTCTTGTTGAATTTAGCAATTTATATATCGTCCGCGTATAGCTGCTCGTAATTTTTAACCCATTGAATTCCAAGATAATTAATTTCCTAGCTTTCGTACCCAATTTTCTCTCCAGTACTACTCTATTTTGGTTCACCCCTCTTGCTTCATTCCCAATTCATTTACCCTCTTCTCCCCTCCTTATCAGTCGTTTCCCCATACATCTCCCTCTTTTCCAGACCATCTTTCTCTCTCCCTCTTGTATTTTTACCTCAAGGGACGCAAGCTGCGATACTCGGCACTGGATCGCGTGCCGTTAAGTGGCCATCTTCCAGTCTCATTTTCCTCCTCCCGAAATGAAATGAGGAAACTTTGCGAGACGACTTAGTTTTTTGCGTGTCGTTATGCCCGTCCGCTTTATTTCACTCTGCGGGAGCTCGCGTTCCACAAGAATCCTTTTCTCTCTCACAATGTTCATTCTTCGGGGTGACCGTTAGCTGGAGAAAATAAAGCTATATCATTCTTCCAATTGTGGTGTCCCGCTAGATTTGATATTCGTGCATGTTTGGGTTTCTTTGTTCTCGAGATTTACGTTTTCGACGGTGAGGTAATTCGTTATATTTTTGGTTGTAAATGTTTGGATGTCGAGTGTAGTGAAGCATACGGCCAGTTCGTAAGAATGTTTATTGTCTTTTGTAGAAATTTTTCTGTGAACTAGAAGTTTATGTGAGCTGAAAATTAATTTTGTTTATTGCAGTCTTTACAAGGAAGCTTGCTGAACTTCTTAAGATGGAGATTAATTCTAATTTAGCTTCCAGGGGCGGTTTTATAATAAGGCGCTAGGTGAGGTCCTCATCTATGTTGGGGTGTCAATAAGACTTCAGACTTTGCTAGTAAATTCTCAGTAAAATTGTTCTGGGCTCTTGATTCAAGAGATAATTTTACATTTGTTGAGTAAGTCCACGTAATATGTTTATAGGATATATTAGATTCTAAAGTCTATATCATTTTTTGCAATTTATAGCAATACTATGCATTGTAATTTGAAACATGCTTATATATTCCTGCCGTAGTAAAGAGACTGAAGTTTCTATGGTATGCATATTTGTGTATTTTAGCTTAAATTCGCCCCTGTTAGTGTCTACCGAAATTTTTCTAGTTTTACTCTCTTAGGAATCGACATGTAGTGTATAGGGTGTGTTAGCTCCGTTGCTTTCAGATATTTATTTTTAATTCATCCTCTGCTTAGTTACGGTATGATTCTTAGGTAATTGTGAATTATCGAGCTGCTTTCTTGTTCGAACGCATATTAAGATCCAAGCATGTCACTGTAAAGATTTTGCATTCGAAGGTGCTTGGAAATAAAACTATGTATGCATTCTAACCTCTGAGCTAAGTTTCCTTAGATTTAAGTTGTGGAACTGAGGTACTATTTTGGTTCAGTGAGGTTTGGTTGGAGTGAGAACATGGTTGAACAAGGATGTTCATTTTCCTGCTTTTTTTTGTCGTCGTTAAATGAATTTTAAATTTTATGGTACATAATTAATATGCGATGGCTAGACATCGTGGTTAAGTATTATTAACTTCGAAGCTGTGACAGATTATTGCAGGAAGTCTTCGAAGTAGTTGAAGTTGAAAAGATAGGGTTCATCATATGCCTTTGCATTGAGGGAGTTAAGGCTATTCCTTCCACGTCGTTACTACAAGAATAGCCTGTAAATCTTATCTTACGCTATTGCAAAAAAGTTTTTTATGGCTTACTGTCTTCATAACTAGATGTCTCAGTTGGTTGATTTCGTTTCTTGATTTAATTTAAATCGCAGGTCAGTAATTAGGTTCTAGGTATGTGGTCCAAGAGTTAAAGCTACCGCAGAATATGAAGAAAGCCGATTCTTTTCATCGACTCAAATCTACCATCAAAAGTTCCTCACATCAAATTTCGATTGTAAGTAAATTCCAGTAGGCAAGTAATTACGAGAGATTGATTATTGTTATTAATGCTCCTTTAGAGGAAGTAAGTTTCCGTCGAGAATGATTTTTTATGATCTTTCTTGTGCGCTCCTTGCGATATATGATGGCAATTACGATAGCCGAGGTATCTTACGTGTCTAACCACCGGTACCGGATGTGATTCATTGCCTCGGCATCATGATCCTTCATAAACCGGCTCACCTATATGGGAATAGTCTCACCTCTAAATGGCTGTTTTATGATCTGATAGAGAAGTTCCCATCGTGATACCACCAAGAAATTGCTGCGAAAATCTTCGCCAGCGAGTCGATAATGTACCATTTATAAAAACTTCTTTGGTGGATCCGCAGTGGCATAAAATGTGGAGGTCGTAAGGTATGTGGATTAGGTGAAACCGGGATCGGTATACGATTCTGTATTCGAAAGAAATCCGGGTGAAGGTCGGAGGCTATGATTCCATATTGTCGTAACTGCGAAGTAAATTTTTCGCGATGAATGTCGTAATGCGAGGTACCGCCATAACAACGAAATTATTCTACGATGAAGGTTTTAATGCGAGGTATCGTCGCAAATAGGGGGAAAAAGTTTACGGTGGATGTCGTACCGCGAGATAGGTCAGGCGAATGATTTTTCCATACCACTGGGTCCATTGTTGGGAGGAGCAGTGGACTTGAAACCTCGCCGTTCCCGTAGGCCTACTCGGATAGCAAAATGAGTTGTCGTTTTCAATTCAGCGCTTTTTTCCCAAGACCTCTCGGGCGACCTTTCGATCTCTTTTCCTTCTGTGCGAATTGACCTCGACCTTGGCATCGTGAGCAGTTGCCTCCTCCGGCCCCCTCGCTGCCTCAATTCAACAGACTCGTATTCTTCTGTTTCCCATCACTCGGACTCTCCTCTCGCCGTCGATGCAAGTGGACGTTTGAAAAGCGTTGCTCGTTGAGTTTATTCGGGAATGCTTTTGAGGAATCTGCCGGAATGGGTTTACGAAATAGTTTAGATGCCCCGTTCTTTTGCCCGTATTGTCTAGTACGCAACAGGGTCTTTTATTTTTAAAGCAGAAAACTCCCACAACCTCTTGCTTGTTGCGTCACCCCTGTTATTTTAATGTAATCTCTGGATGGACCATAACCAACCAACCTCTTGTTGGTTTAACTTATCTTATGAACCCTGTTTAAGTGGGTCCTATTTTCCTATTTATTCGCTGTAAAATAGGTATAGGTTTAGCATGTTATAATTTAGAATGTACCAGTCAAATGGTAAGGCTCTCATATACCCTTAATATTATTTTGTGCAAGAGTTAATTACAATGCAGTACTAATGTCTCTGTTGGGACTAGAAAGTCCCATCTTTTACCTTTTTATTTTATTTGAGCGTGTTGTCTGTATCATGATTGCACTTGATTATGTATGAAGAGTCCAAACCTACCAGAATTCACCTATTACATTGAACCATCCGAAAAATTACAATCAAATGACTAATGACACTAAGAAGGAAAAGGAAACAAAAGTAAAATTCTCGTTGTACGTACAAAAAAAAACGTAAATGTTTTACAAAGGTTTTAACATAAAGAGAAGTGAAACATCAAATCATTGAAAAAGTTTTGAGTTAGCAGTGAGAAACCTTCAATGGAGGTATTGAGATATAATGGTGCATTGAAAGTTTGAAAACTCTCCCGAATGTCAGGGGAGTCTGAAGATTCTGTTATTATCGGTGAATGCCGTCACGAAAGATGTGAAGACAGATTGCTACGAAAAATGTGACTTAAACTACGTTTTGATACCTTTCGTGGAAACGTTTCAAGAATTTTCTATTGCCTCCCACAACGATCTTTGCAAACGGCTTTTTTAAAAGCTTTCATAGCATACTTCTTACTACATCAACTGAGTTTCAACCTCGTATCTTCTTGACTGCTAGGTTTCTTTTTCATGAAGTGCCTCGGGGTGCGCTCGCGGCTTACTAGCTCCGAGGTGGTCATTGCTACTATAAACTTGTTTCTGAACCGTATAAACAAACGATAGATGAGAACGAAGGCCATTTTTGTGCATGCATCATTTCCATTCGATTCAGTGGAATGGTACGGAAGAGAATTATCTGTAGTTAAAGCAGTTATATAAATGATCCTTATTCAATGAGTATCAGGATTATCAGCAATTAAATAGTGCTACGATGCCAATAATTGGATTAATATCACAAATATACGTGTCCAAGTTTAAAAGAATTAAATGTGCTGATTAGTTAGCGAAGAATTTTAGTAACTGGCTCATTACAGTGCACTTTGCAAATCAAACAGTCCTTTGTTGAGCCTTAACCGAATATTGCGTTCAATTTGGTTGGTTGTTGGAACAAATGTTCCTCCGAATCACGTGTATTTACGTTACTCAGATGTTTTGTTACGATTAGCTGATATAAATTGGAATTGGTGCCACTACTCTGATGCCATGCTATACTTTCGATAGTAGTATCATGTTTAAGATAGACCATTGGAACTGAGGGATGTATATTTCCTGATTCATCCTTAAAGGAGAATCCGTTCTATTTTTTTAATATATAATCTTGAGTTGGGAATTGAATTCGTTTTTACGTGGGTTTAATTTCTATGAATGAGTTTCGCGAACCAAGCTGCTCCCCGTTTAATTTTTTTTATTACCTTTAAGTAACAGTGCTGCTTTTGGATCTTCGAGTATGTAGGTAGGAGCCTCAGTATCTCTCTAAATTTGATTGTTAAGGCTGATAAATTCTGTTTTTAGATGGGTTTGTGATTTACATTATTTCGAAGTAAATCTGTTGCTTAGCTGGCTGCGTTCTTTCAGAAATCTTACGTTCTGTCTGTTCTTCTAAAAATAGTCATCCGCTTACGGCGTTATCAACTGGTTCCAGAGAGCGAGTTTTTTTTTCCTTCCGAAAACAGCAGATGGGACGAAGTTGGATAAATTTAAACAATCATTTACGGGTACTGATTCGGTTTATAGCGGGATTTATGCATCAAAATAATACACGACCTACGTTTACGTATTCTACTGTGGCGGAGCCTTAGAAATTAGCGTGAAAATTTGGACCTCAATAATAAGCAGCTTCCATGCATCCGAATCGCCTCGAGGGTGAACTAATTCACGTAAATTATATGTTTCGAGCGAGTTTCGTCTACTCTTTTGACGTCTCAGGCGATCCTAGGTCTTCATTTTTTTAACGATCGCTTAGCGGCTACCTGGTGGTCGTGTTTTGAAGGGACTTCTCTTATAGTCCCCGAGAGATTCACCATTGTTGGGTTAATGGGAAGTGAAGTAGCCACTGAAGTGGGTCAACGTCCCTGGTTGTTGGTGTTTATAAAGAGTTGCTTATCGCGCATAGATGTGAAAATGATACATTAGCATTTCGTTTATCAGTTTTGAGCCGTAAAAAGAGCATGCTGATCCATTCCACCGTTTGCCCTTCGGTTCTTGTCCAATTGAGTGCTGTTGAGTGAGTATGTTTACTCTTTCTGAAAGTAAAAAATCACTGGATTTTAATCTCTGGCAAGTATTGTTTCCAAGATAGGAAATTAGATTGCTTTTAAACGTTAGCTCCATTTTGAAGGAGGGGATTTAACTCCATTAAATGTATCACGTGTTACTCATCAGCTGATATATTTTTCAAGTTAAAGCTTAGAAAATCTCCTTTTATATGTTAGCATAGGTCCTCCTATTTCACTGGCGGCTTGCGGGATGTAAATCTATATCTATGATATACTCACTCACTCACTAATATGTATAGTAACCTACAGTAGTGTCAATGTGATTGTAACAAAGACAACACCTCATCAGAAAATGGACAGATATGTGTAAGACAGACGCATTAAAACTCCTAAAATAGTAGAGAATGAATGAATATAAAAGAAGTAAAAAAACATTAATCATCTTGTAACATTTTCTCGCATTTCAAAGTTATGTTATTTAATTTATCGGCAAATGAGTGTTCAAATTATTTGATTCGTAGTCCCTCAGGTCGAAAAATTGCAAAATTTTAAAATAAAAAATAGATTCTAATCTTTCAGCAGCAATGCGAGAGATTTTATGGATTTTTTTATTTTCGCTGTCCAGCATTCATCTGTGTTTCGGAAAACTGCTATCCAGATGTCCGCTCTTTCATTCTCTTGGGAAAGCTGGTTCGTGCAGTGATAGGATTCTCTGGTATGCAAATTGCTCGAGTTATCTCATGCATACGTGGGTAATATTTGCTCATCCTTTTGTTTAGTAGAGGCGGAGATCCCTAAGGGTTTTTCTAACCTTTGGCGGATACCCTTCAATGAACTGTGTATGGAATGTTGTCCGCCGTCAGGTTCCAGGTGTCAGCCTCAAAATGTTTAATCTAGGCATACTTATTTCTCTTGGGAAATATTTTTTCTTCAGTGTGATCAAAATTGAGGACGTATGAATTGATACGAAGAAGCGAAATTTATTCATTGTAATCAGTCGTAGAGTTGCTGAACTGATATTAAATATGCTTTTGTGTACTTTTCACCCGAAAGGCGATTTCAGGTTACCTGATGCTGTAGGTTTTTTATCGTTGGAGTTCGGTCGATACAGTACTTATTTGTGTGATTTTAGTAATAGATTTAACATAGTTGAATTAGGTGCGGAATACAGTCCTTACATTAGTTGCATTGATAATGTCCGCTCTTGCACAATATTTTTTCTGGCTGAGATTTTAAATAACAGGTCCAGTATCATAAAATAAATCAGAGAGGCACTTCGTATTGTTATTGTTTTGTATGGCGTTCCACAGTGTTAGACCAGAACACCTGGAGTTTACCAGTATTATAAAGTATACTTAAAATAGACTTAAAGTAATGTTCACTTTTGGTAACGGTTTTATTGTTCTGTTAGAGTTATAGTGAATATTAAAGTTTATCTAATTGCTAATCTTTCATATATAAACAGTCTTAACTTTAGCAAACCACTGAAATAGTCCGTACCCCAAAGTGAACGTAAGTTAAAGTCCATTTTAAGTACAGCTTATAATGTAGGTCTTCGTAGATTTACTATCTTGCACCTACGGAAACTTACATTTCTTTCGCGATATCGTAATTGCATTTACTTTTCCAAGAAATAACTTCTACTAATGGAGATTTAATGTGAAAAATTTCCTCTGAAATCCTTGCCGAACTTGATTTCGGCGGTCGCGTTAATTCTCCGGGAGTACTCTATCTAATGGCCGCTTTATCTCGGGTGCACTTGACCTAAAGTTGCCTCGTGGCCCGTCATTTTCTTTTATTTCGTCCCTCTGACGGGTGTGAGATTCTCTCTCGGGCTTTCCCTAATTAACGTGTGGATGGACTACATGGAAAGCGGCTTTTGTTTTCAGGGACCCCTTCGCAAGAACTCATTTTTCTGGTGCAGTCTTACTTAGCGAGATGGCTTCCTTTCTAAATCGTAAGGTGGGCTTTTCGCGATTTTTCCCGCTGAGCTTTAAGTGCGAAAAGGTTTCCACGTCTAGGACGTCGCAAAAATGTTTCCAGTACTAGAGTGTTGCTGTTGTCCTGTAACTTATGTTCCATGATACCATGGACCATATAGGTATCATGGACCTTGAAGTAGCTCGTTGTTAGTGTTATTTTAGACATGAAGATGGCGCTTTGTCTTTTGTTTTGACTGTGTGTTTAGTTTAAGGACATTTTGACAGGCATTCTCTTCTATTGAAAGAATCGATCGCCAGGAATTTGGGGAATTATATCAGAGACTTAAAATAATCGCCTTTATCAAGTGTTTCAAAGGTAGCGTTGGTAAAGGATTAAAATATTTCGATCTATGTCGTATTTAAATTTTAATTCGTCTCAATTAAAGCTACCCGAGTATTACTATCTTTACGATTTGAATGAGTTCAAAAAGTTTTAACATTTCGCTTACAGAAAGCTGATATCCCATTTTTATAAATTATCTAGTTCGATTTAATGTGGAGGGAATATTTTCAAACTATATTTTAGCTTTTATAATTTAAAAGCTTTTATATCTTTACTCTATTAAGAAAATATAATGTAAAATTCACTTTTTTTGTTAATAAATCTAAATTTAAGGTAGTCCACTGTTGCAGGTCATTAATGGGGATTTTTATAGGATTAAAATGTTTGGAGAAAATGCCAACTTGTGTCGCTGTTATCACTACAGTTGTTGCTATGACTACTCCGAGTGACGTTTATTGTCCATAACTTCAGGATTGGAGAAGGTTCTCATTTGGCGCAGCACGGGGATACGATGTTTCTAGTTCGCCTCATAAATCTAGCCCAGACTGTTATAATACATCGGCACGTTGTAATGCAAATAGCGGACGTTTACAGACACCTGTCGCTCCCTCGTTTTCGATCGATATCGCGTTTTATCTCGTCGATGTAGAGTTCGCAGATAGTGTACATCTCTCACACAACCTTCGGCCGTGCCAATAACTTTCAGTAATATCGGCAAATTTGACGGAAATTTCCTATTAAAATGTATGCAAACACTTGTGGTTCCGTAGTGGACGCGAAACGGCGCATTCCAAACGGGGTAAATTTGCTCATCAGCACACAATGAACGTCGGTGTAACGTGAATGAGAAGCTGTTGTGCCGTGACTAAAAAATATCTTACTTTTCCGTCGTGGTTATTACATCATGAAATATACCTCTTGAGGCGAATAATTAAACTTGGGATTTTCTGGTAGCGACATTTTTTTCCGTGTTATTGCTTTTTATCAAGTTTTCGATCAGGTTTGGATTTTAGCTACAGAATTTTTTCTCCAAAAATCAAAATAATAAGCGATGTTGGCTCCTTGTACATGAGATATTTTTTTCGCAACAATTACGTAAACGAATTGAAATTCTTAATGCATTTTTGCTATCTAAGTATTCACTACCGGTGTCTTATTCATTTTCAGGTAAAGAGCCATCATTTATCTAGTGTCTGATATAGTTATTTAAGACTTTGTAAGCTCTGAGGGAACATTCATATTTTCTCAACGAAAGTGGTGTATTTTCGATTTCGTTTCGTTGTGAAATGTATGAGGGGCTTGCGATTCAAGGAGGCGATAATCGAGCGACCCTTTGTACAGATCAGTTAAGGATCAGGCTTTCCCGTACTTCATACTTACATAATTCCGTAATACTGACGTTTGGAGTGACTGTTTCGAGTCTATCTTCTTTGCAACCGTCTCGACGTTAATTATAGGATTTTGGTCGGAAAACATACCTTTGTGAGAAGGCTTAACATGAAAGCACGGTCTGTGTGCTGTTTATCTATGCGTAATCACGTAATTGGCTAAACTTTGAAATCGGATTGCTTTTGTAGGGAGCATTCTCCGAGGGGTCTTTGTATGACAGAGTCCATTCCTTTTTATTGTGGGAATCGCTTGCAAACTATGAGGTTATTTACGTCCTGTCTTTTCCGAAGCCGCGCTGGTCTTCATGCGAGTGACGCACTTGAATATTCTGCGTTTGATTTCGCGACCTCGCCTGCTGCCGAGGCCTTTTCGTTGTCAAGTTCTAATCCCGACTCTAGATGCGTTTTTAGAAAGAAGTCTTTGTCTTGTGGGTTTCCGTTTAAACTTTTTCATTATGAGAAGAATTTATAGGATTATATTTTTGTGGATGAGTACATAAAGAGTATTCCCAATACGGTAATAATAAAAAACGACTTAATTTCAGGGCGAGACTGAGACAAGTTAGTCTCTTCTTACATCTAAACCTAGTACGGGGCACAGCACGTAAGTTCAAGGTTTTAACGAAGAGCGGAATCCGTGTTTATTAATATTACGATCAAACCTATTTTGCGATTGTGAGGATTATACATTTAAAGATTAATCCAAGGTTTCCGTGGGGATTGATATTTGATTAAAGTATCTAAGCAATCGTGGAAAAGATGCGTAATAGGAAGTTTTGTTTTAATATTTCTTATTGCGAAAAATACTCATTCAGGATAAAAAGAAGAGACATGAATTAATCGATTCCAACCGTTAATATTCGCCTGTTCTTATGCCCCATCAACTTGCTATCGATTTCATAAAGTTTTTATTATCCGGGCCTCCGGATAGCTGTGTGAGTAACGGTTTCGATTTTAATGAAAGCTGTTACGGGCTCGATTCCCGGTGGAGGCTCAGGAGCGAAATGGCCTTAGCCGTCGAAGCATTGTTATAAAATTCCTACTACTATTTTATTGCTATAGTGATATGAAATAGAGTTGTTAATGTAATTTTATGTTATTTATTGTCATCTTAATAAAGATTATTTTTAAAGGAATTCCAAATAAATAAAAATACCAAATATATCTTGGAAAACGAATCTTGTAAAAATGAGCATTTTTAAAATATCTCTGCGGAAGAGGCTTTGATGAGGATAGAGCCGAAGACCACCACCCATGACACGGGGAGTTTATGCACCTCCCGGGTCTTCCCAGAATACGTGGTAAGATATTCGTATTTTTGGTGGAACGATTTCCGCGATTTGCCCATTATTTCTTTCACAAATGTTACGGTTTCATCGGTGTCATTCCTAATGACAGTGCTTCTATTTCCCCTCCTGAAATTTAAGTCTTGACGTTTTGTACATCTTCCGCGTAGCACCATTTTTACTAACGAGCGCAAGTCTGGGGAAGTATTGTTTGAAGGCACGGTTGTCCTAGGTAAGTCGTCTGCGCGACTCCAACGTCTCTTCCCTTGTCTCAGTCTTGGCACGCGACCGACTGCATTCCAAGACAATTCGTCTCCTGCAGAGATCTCCACTTTTCGGTACTCCTTCCCTTCATCTCTTTCTCCCCTCCCTCTTTCTGTTCTCCTGTCTGCGTTTCTAAAAATCACCCCTCTTAGCGATGCGTGAAGCGAACAATCGGCTGCGGGAAGCGTGCGTCTGAATGCGTGAAAGACTCAACTGTTTTCTTCGGGGAATTCCTACATTTTTGTCTACGTTTTGCTCCAAGCGGTGGATCTGAATGAAAGTAACTCAGGTTCTTGCCCCTTTTTTATGTGACATCAGGCTTTTCAGGGCGAGGTCGTTAACTTTCAAGTAACTTAGAACGTAATCTTAATGTAGCAGTTTATTAGCCGTAAGCGGCGAGAAATTTAGAGATATACGAGATACCTATAATTTACGGAATCGTTAAAGAATGTTTAGAAATTTACATAATTTGCTTTGCATTAAAGTTATCATATCCATAGCAGCATGGGGCGCATGTTTTTTTAAATGATTTTCGATCTTTTCCAAAGATATTGAATCTATCTACCTTTTATGTATAGGAAAACGTAATTACGTTAATGCCTTGTCCTTCACTACGCTATCGTAGTCCCAAGAAATAATCTGACTCAGGTCATTAGAATTAAGAATTAATTCGAACAATCATTTAATTATGATTTCTTAATTATTACCTCATGCCATACGTCGAAAGGCTGCTTGCAGGGTAGATGTATGTATAGAATGATTTAAGCATTATAGGAGATATTCTTTTTCTATTAGACGAATGTTCAAGCATTAGGGTGAAACGAATAAAAAAATATTCTATATAATTCCTTTCGTTTTACTTATGAAATTGTTCGTGTTACTATATTCATGTGGGAGCTATTGAGCTCCTAGGTCGCTTAGCTACGAATCCTGTTTAAGACATCTCACTTATTTATGTTACCTTTTATTGACAATGATGTTTCTGCTATGTATTACAAACTTTAAAATCTTCTATTCAATTTCTTCTACTTATGATGCAATCTATTCTTCATCACTCTTTCCTATATCTTCCGCAGGTTTTTCACATCCCCCTTTTCTTCGTGGGTGTTTTCCTGCTGTGGAGATACTTTTTCTAGGCATAAAATATCACAGTTTTTTACTCCTCCACAAAAGCATTCTTTCTTTCCTTCTTTTTCTGTTCTTTCGTTCCTTTTCTCTTACTTTATGACAAGGGTTAAATGGAAGATGGGACTCTTTAGTCCCAATTTCGCCCAATAAAGACGTTTTATTATTATTATTATTGAGAATATTGGGTAAATAGTGGGTTATCATTGTTGCAGTTGTGAAATTAACGAATCGTGTTCGTTGAATTTTGAATGACTCGTTCAATATACGGTAAAAACTGTAAACTAATACGAAATGACGTTGAATTCTGCGAAAGAGGTTCATTTTTGTAAGTAGCGAGTGTTATTTATATCGTTTTTTTATTAAAGGGTAAATTGGGTTCTAGAACTTTCTCAGTGAAATTAATCTGTTTTAAATTGACTCTTTGTCTGCTGTTTTTTTTTGACTGTTTATTTTGAAACACGTGTAAGAATCATCAACTCTCGTTTCAAAACACCTTGAAAGTTTAGTTCCACGGAAACCTTAATAGCTTGCTAGTAAACGTGTCTTGTAATTTGTCAGTAGGTCGTAAATACGCGATCTCCCTTTCCTTGCAATTTTAACACCATTGAGTCTGATGCTCAAGCCCTTTTCCATCATTTTAAGTACCCCTTTCGATTCACTGAAAGAGGTCCATTTATGCTCCCATCAGACCTTTCCAATGCTCCGTTCCCTCCTAAATATCTCACCCCTCTCCTCATTTGGCTCCAGACTTGCTCCATATTCCTACCCATACTCCTCCTATGACGTAGTCTTTGGCCATAACGAGAAACTTTACCAACTGCCGTCACCTCTCGTTCTCTCAAGCGATGATGAAAAAGGCGCCTTATATTGCCGATTCAGCTCCTTGCGGCGCAAGTTATTTCCCAGTTAATCGTCCTAAAGATGAAGAATTCTTCCCCTCGTAGGCTTTAAGCGAAGCGTGGCAGTGTACGAATTTGTTGCGTTTCAAAGATGTGTATTTCGTGTTTCAATTGTGAAAGTATGTTGTGAATGAAGTGGAAGAAAAGTGAAGAATTTATTCTATTATTGTTTGTTTTTTTACGTTTTCCGTAATTTCTTTTCCGTGTAGTGTAAAAAGTTTATTTTAGTAGTTAAGTGTCGTAGGTAGATGATGCTAAACAATAATTTACTTAACTTTGTAAAGAAGTAAAATCATTAGACTTGATACCTTTAAGTAATTTTTACGCTATGCACCAATGGTATGTATTAAACTCATGACGGAAATTGTAGTTAGAATGAAGAACATTTAAAACATTTCCAGCATTACCTACGTAGAAGGATTTTGTAATGTCGTTAATTACGAAAATATTATTAATAAGATTGATATAGAAGTGAAGTACGTTTAATTTTAGCTGTTCATTTTTCATATACGTGTTTAGAGGTGATTTTCTTTTCGTGAAAACGGCCAAGAGCGGCTGCTAGTTTTGCGCAGTAAAAGAGAATTGCATTTTATGAAAATTGAAAATGCCATCATATCATGTTTCTCAGTCATACGCTAAATAAATATTCGTCAATATTTTGTTTACTAGTTTAAATAAAGTTGGAGTGCTATATATATCATCAGATAATTAATAGTTAGACTAAACAGCGTAATACCCCTCTTCTTAGGTTTTCAAAAGAAATGGTATCCCGCGTAATTTGCGCTAAATGTTTGATTCTGTGGTTCTAAAACAATAAATAATTTTTTCTTGAGCTTAATTTGAGCTGAGGATAATTATGTTTTAAGTCTTAATTATCTTAAAATCGACAAAATGTCTAGGTGAAAGAACTATCTCGAGTCTCTGTGCGAATCTCTGTTTATCTCGGACTCTTTCCGCTTTGCAATTAGTGATATCTTCCTTTTTGCTAATAAACTTAGATTTGGCATTAATTGCTGGATGGCAGGCTCTTGGTCTCTTAGAAGAGGAACAAATCGGGGATTGCGAAGTCATCGAAATCTTTTGGAGTGGGTTGAAGAAAGTTGAGGTGGAAAACTTCAACGAGAGGATATTAAAAGTTGTGAGCAGAGGTCGCGGAAAGGTTAATTGACGTGATGGGAAAGAGGCGGAATATATTCGGTGGTCGTGGTTTTGAATTATTTTTCGGTAGCTATTGAACGGGGATTTGGAAACTGAAAAGTATAACTTCGTTGTAAATTATTACGTTGCTTCTCTCCATGAAAAGCTATAATGATATTTTAATTCGCGTATTGCGGTATTCTTATTTTGTGAACTTGAGTTAATCTTCATTAATTTATCCACGTGTGCATTCTAAGCCTGCAGTCCTATGCAAATGAAAGGGAGTATGAACACAAAGGGATTAACCTATTTCTCTTCCTCCTTCTGTCTTGAACTTTTCGCAGAGGAATTAATTAATAAAATGTGTAGTTTTCGCTTCTCTTTTTCTTTGCGCTTCTTTCCGAATGGCCGGAATTGCAGTGTCTTTTGATAGCAGTTCCGTCTTCCTTAGACGAACTTTCCCCGAATCTATTAATTTAGCATTTCGATTAAATTACGCATTGATATAACTTTATTATTATGAATTATTATGATGAAATCTACTATTCCGAATGAGTCGTAATCCTCGTTGAGTAGTCGTGGATAATAGAAGTATCTTAACCTTAATAGGAATAAGTTCTTTTACTGCTATTGAGGGTTATAATTGCAGTTGATCGTATTATATTTCACGAATTCAATGTATATTTTGGTAGTTCTGAATTCTGGAGAACTTCACAGTTTATCAATCGTATTTTTTCCCGTATGTTTTCCACCATTCGGTGGAACATGTCCTAATAGAAATAGTTAATGGTTGATGAAAGTAATCGTCGTATACTACCCATATCTTCGGAATTCAGTTCTCAATTTCAAACGGAGTGAATGCCCTGTTACGCATCCTAACCAGATTCCAGGTGACGAATTCGACAGAACTTAACGACGTCGTCACTCAAGAACCAATTGATTTGAGACGAGCGGGATAATCTCTCGGATTGGCGACGCATTCGGTTGTCAGCCCCGGCGTTAAAACATTCGGGTCGACTAATTTGACTTCAATTTTATCACCCTCCGCGTTAGCCGGAGCGTAGCTAGGCGATTGACCTCATGTCGGAACAGATGCGCTCGTTATGCTTCACAAGGGTCACCGAGACTCGAGCCGTCCTCCCGAGGGCATCTTCATGTGTGGATTATCTAACATAAAGCCGCTAATACCGTCCAATCTAACGGCGTTAAACTAAGTATACGTAATAAACTGGAGATCGGCGGAAGGTCGCAACGACCATCCGCTTCGCCGGCGCTATGCAGCCGAAGCTCGTCCACCGCGGAAGTTCAAAGCGCTGGGTGGGAAATTTAGGGAAAGGTTTCGCCACCGTATCTCAGACGCGGTGGTTTGTTACTCGAGACACTTGGCTGGTGAGGATCTTCAAAGGGAAGAGCACGGAGATGCTTTCTTTCGTGGTTTCCCTGCGGGCGTCAGTGTAATGCGGAACGCGCTGTAATTAAAACGGCGTACGCGGCTTGCTTTGTAAATTAATTAGTATTGTCATTTTTCCTGAGCGCGAAGTTCAACTTTTTTTTGGGTAAAATTCTGTTGTCCCCTTGCGAATGTGTTGTTATTTTTGACTCTCAAGTCCTTTTACATTCTAAGGGTTTTTTGAAATCTGAGTTAACACAATTTTCTGCCGTTTGTCCCGAAAAGGCAAGTCGAGTTTATTAATTATTGTTTGTAAAGATTGGTTGGTTGAAGAGGAAGAGTTTTTAAATTTTGTGGAAATTGTCAACCTGTCCCGTTTATTTCAATCTTGAAGGAATACTTGAACACGCGATTGTTTCCTTCTATATCAAATAAAACGTAAGGGTTTCAAGGTAACTTCCATATATTCCATTATTAATTCCGGGGAAGTTGTTATCATGTTTAATATCACTCGAACATTCTCTGGTGTTACAAAATTAATTAGTTGTCAGTGTAACCATAATAATTCCATACCACAATTTTTTTCTCTTGGAAAATCTTGTGTCCATAAACGCTATGCTACGTCAGTCGTTTACTCTTAAAAGGTATTGTGGAAATATTAATGTCCCATACCGGTGGAAATAATAGCCTGAAATCGAGAGTAATCGTTATTGGACAGAATGCTAATAGGTTAAGGGTAGTGAGCGCATTGATATTGAAAGTAAAATGAAAAATGCATTGAGGTCTAACTCTAGTTTACGATAAGTGAATGTTCGCCATTGACCTAGTAATTAGGAGTGCTATAGGAAACTACTTTCGTGCGTGTTCATGAAAATAGAACTCGTCAGGTGACCCAGTTTTTAAAGGTAACTACCAGCTAATAGTAGTTACCAGTAATGACTAGTAGTCATTGATATGAAAGTTATAGAACAAGTCCTCAGTTTTTGCCTTTTATTAAAGAGTTTACGTCTTTTCGCTACAGTGACAGTATTTTTGGCTACCAGTTTGCCGTATGAAAAAGTTGCATGGCATGTGTCGCTGGAAAATTATGTATCGGTAGTGAAAGTTCAAGGATCAAGATGTGGTATTTAAGGAGAAGGGAAGCATGTTTCAGTGCTGTTTGGGCTCGTATTGGTGGATCGGACGTAGGTCATTAAGCAGGCGCGTGATTATCGTAAGACTTTGTTGGCAGTTTCTTCAGGGTTTATCTCAAGAGTACAGAATGATTTAAAAGTTGTCAAATTACCCTCTTTGAATTAATTGGGCTGTGAATTTATGGGTTGTTTCATTATTCTTGCGCTCCATTTTCATTTTTGTTGCCAGTCTAGATTCTTTGATTGCGTTGAAGTTAAATTATTTCAGCTCGGTATCTCGTCTGTACCAGGCCTAAGTGAGAGGAAATATGAATTACCATTTATCTGTCATCTGATTGTTTTGGTTCATTTCGTAAGCTGCGAATAATAATTGAGGCAAAACCCGTTTCTCAGTGAAAACGTGAGGTGCACCAATAATAGTTTTGCTCTTAGAATATTAAGATAATGGAAATTTTTTATTTATTAAGAGTTATTTTTTCGTAGAGATGTTTCCTCACTGAAATTACAAATGCTGAAGTATGATTTTGCAGAAAAGAGAAGTTTGCTCATATTACTTTCTATTTTCTTCCTTATCACGGATTATCGTAATGGTATAGATAATTTGAAAATGAAATGAAGTATGTTCTTGTAATTTAATCTCAGAAATGTAATATTGGTACCGCGTGGTAACAGCTAGAAGGTTCTATAGATTGTCCTGTAAACCAAGGATTATTTGAATCCAGAACATACAAGCACTTTGTATTATTTTCAGTTTTAATTGAGGTTGATTTATTAAAACGCTCCATTAGAGTGAACTTTTTACTATACCACAGAAAAAACAACCTACACACGACCATGGTTTCGTAGCATGGCTACATTATCAGGTCTGACCTGACCTGATGATGTAGCCATGCTACGAAACCATGGTCGTGTGTAGGTTGTTTTTTCTGTGGTATAGTAAAAAGTTCACTCTAATGGAGCGTTTTAATATGTTTAATATTAATAATTAGCACAAGGTTAGCCCTGTGTCTGTATCGTTTGAGGTTGATTTGTTATGTTTGTGGTTATACTGGTATTTTTGTTCACCTAGATTATTCAGCGGGTACTTCAGCGTTTGATCTGTTATTAGGCGATGGCGTGCCATTTCAAAACATACATGCGTGCCAGGGAACACGTCAAAACTCATCATTATTCATTATGTCTCTTAACAGATCCATGTGAACATGTTATATGAAGCTTTTAGTGAGTGCGTGCTTTCGATTTAAGCAATATTAACTCCGGTTGCTGTAATTGAAGTGTACACGGCGTCTCGATTAGGGTTGTGAAGTTACTGACCATTAGCAGCATTTTCTCTTTGATGTTTGAACAACTAAACTAACGACAAATTAAAGATCGACTGTGTGAACCTCTTTAATTTTTTTCGCCTCTGGTTTGGGATTAAAATGCAGTAGCGGCAATTTATTTTTGAATACATTTTTAACTTTTCATCTTTGTTTTCAGACGTTAAATTACAAATGAATAAACAAGATTTCTGCGTTAAAAATAGAAAGTAAACTAATCTTGCAGTTGTGTAATCAGAAGCGTAGCTAAGTGAGGTTTATGGAATCCTAACTCCTCTCCCAAGGATTTTGATAAATCGGTGTAATATAATTTATAGTGATCCCTATATTTAACGAAAATCACAGCAACATCACTATTCTTTATGGTACCCACCCTTCTCGATCAGAAACGCATATAAATGTGTGCGTTAATTTAAGTATTGTAAAAATTTAAGTAATATGTAATTATAATAAGATGTAAACACCATTGGGAAAATATATAAATAATATTAATGCCTTATGACTGTTTGTGGGCGCATAAAAATGCATTCGTGGCTAGATCATAGGCAATCTTCGTTTCTCATAGTTCCAAACCCCTCCGATAGGCAACCTGACTACGCAGGTTCAGCGGTGCAGCATCACAGCTAAATTGAGTTATCTACTTAGTAGTGGAGGAGGGAATGCATGCATGCAAGATCGCCCCTGCGTCTTTGAATAACCCCGTCACTTTCCCTCTCTTGATCTTCCTTTTCTCCCTCCGTAGAGCTATTGTTGGGTGCCTTCGGCTTGCTCTCGGCCAACTATCCTACTTCTTTGCACCTTACCAAGGCCATCAATTCATTCCCATTCCGTCCGAACGCATTTCTTTCTCGGCGCCTTCTTTTTCGCTGGGATGTTGTCGTCGCGCGGTCCTGGCAGAGACTCCGATCAGACTAGTTTTCATTCTGTCCCCACTCTTGTTTGGACTCTTCGGGATGTCGTCTTGTTTTCTCGTTCGGTTATTTTCAGTTTTTTCGAGAGGACCTACAGAAAACGTTGACGAAAGAGCGCTCCTATTACCGGTGGGCGTTTTTGGAAGGCTTCGAGGGCCTTGGCATTCGCGTGATTTTTGGTAATTTTCACCGTTCGCAATGCAGACATACTCACGTGATTTATTCCTAGCGTGCAGTTGGTTTTTATCGGTGGCTAAAATGGGGTAATGTTCGTAATTCGAGCATCGGAGATGTGATTTCCTTGTTAGTTTGAAGGAAAATGCTAAGAATGCGCTGCGTTGGATGTCGTATTTGAAGCATTAAAGTCAGAATTATTAATGGTTAGGTAAGGATGTTTGCCCGTTCCGAGAATCCAAAGTGCTTTGCCTGTGATGTCCCTGCTGTAAATTTGGCAACAAATGTTAGTTTCGTCCTATTAACTCTATAAATATTACGCATTTGCATTTGTAGAAATATTTCGAGGCCCTCTAACGGCGTGTGGCAGAGGGTGGAAAAGGTAACGATGCATCCAGTTCTTGTTTACTGACATGTAATTCATTGAAACAATGAATGTTTTATTAGATCTTTCTTCCCGTACGTCTCTTTAATTTGACACTCATTCCTTTTTATGAGTGATTTCGTATAAATTAACTTAAATATGTTACTATTCAAATGAATTCTCTAAAAATGGCTGTATACCGAACCTCCTTTTTTATTTTATTACTGACCTTTAAATCAATGGAAAAGGCGTGAATTGGTGGAAATCAGTCGACTGACGTTGAAGTTATGAAAGTAAATTTTCCTCTCAATGGTAGCTATCCAAAAGCTTTTAAAACCTTTCGATCCGAGATAAAGCTTTTTTTATGCTTTCGTGTAAAGCACAGAACAGATAAATGCAGCGAGAATCAACATGTCCATTTGCACCATGGTAATAACTCGACTGTAAAGATGCGTTTCTCGTGAAAAAGCTACAAATGGGATTCTTGAATCGGAAAGTGAGTACCGAACGTTGGACCTAAATTCCACTCTTTGCTACTCCATTGTTGCGAATTTTAAATGGCATTCGCGATGAGGGACCATCGATGTCTAAGTGAATGTGTTCTACGACAATAGAATCGTACAATTTCAATAACTCCCTTGATAACTGTTTTCATAGCCGCATCCGATCTCCTAAACGATTTTGGTGAAGGAGAAAATTATTTTTCCAATACAGTGCTAGTACAGGCGGCATTTACCATTATCAGTTAAAAATGCTAATGAGAAAGTTACGCTCCTAGTGTCCTCTGGAGATGATACTGCTATTAAGTATCTCTTTCAGAATTTCGTTATTTTTATTTACAGTTCCTCGGTATTTGAGCTAGAAATACTGTTTTGCATATTTTATAAGGTGACAGTTCGTTGTGCTCAAGGCGTTTTTAACATTACTTTAATCGTTTTTTAGTTATTGCTGGGAATTTAGTATTTAATGATATTAAGGATAGCAAAGCAGAACTATCGGTGAAAAAAAGGCTGCTGCGATAGTTTTTCATGCATTTTTTAGTATAAAATTCTGTGTGTAAAAACCCTTCGTTTGTTCAACCATTCCGTATGAAAAAGTCAGCCTTTAACCCTTGAACTGACTACGTAAGCGTTTTCTTCAGTGAAATGGGATTACCTGTCAATGATTTTGTGAATTGACCTATCATTTCTGCGAGAAGCGAATTTGCGAAGCATGTGCCGAATCGACTTCACCGTCTTTTATTCTCCAATTCGTTTTCCTGAGAGAAGAAGTCGTCCTAAAGTGCTCTTCCTGCAGTTTGTTGTGAAGATTCGAATTCCGGATGAGTCATTTCACTTTCCTGGACGGCTGCCAGTGTTCTTTGGTCCTCCCTGCTTTATTCCTTCTCTGCTGGTTTCGTTATTTCACCCCGCCGGAGATTTTCCGTGCTTACTTTGTCTCTTTGATTCCAATTTTGAAGCTTATCGGTTTGATGTCTTCCCCATGCTTTGCTCCCGTAAAGTATCTGTTCTCTCCGACCTTCAGTATGACCCGTTACACTCCTGTTTAAGTGTCTTCTTTCCATTTCAAAAACCGCAGAAAATGTAGACGCCATGCATATTTTAGAATCAGATGGTTGTGGGTTTTCAACTAGAAGTAATGATGATTTGTGGATAGACTGGATTCTAGATGAATGCTCCCATTCCGGTGAATAAAGAAGGATTTATTATGTTCGTATACCTGTGAATTATGTGCCATCGTTTCGGCTCATAAATCTTTATTATGAACAGGTCCATTTTCTGGTTCAGGGAGACAAAGGGAAGACGCTATCCGTGGTCCTTTAATATTTCGCTTAAATTTATGCCGTAGCTATTTTTCACCTAGTATAGCAATTTGTCGTACGATTTGACTCAGTAATTTCTCTCTCACTTTTATAATGATTTTATCTCGAGTGTTATTAGATATAGCTCCTATTTGCAATAGTCACCTATTTTATCCTTGCAGAAGTTGTGTAGGTTTCTCTACTTTCGTGTCGGATCTCTTAGTTGTTTAAATCAAACTATATTTTGAAAGAAATTATAAAGACACCTTTAAAGAGGAAATGTGCCTTTCAGTTCTGTGATCCGTAATTTTCCGATAGTATTTTGTAAATGCGTTCTTCGCCGTCGTAAATGTATGCATTGCGAATATTGTTGAAAGAAAAGGTATTCGAGTACCAGGGAAATATTTTATGCAGTTTTATTGTGTATATGTTTTTTATAAGTTCTCATTTGAGTAATTTAATATAATTTTATATGGTGGCATTTAAAGGAATGTTGTTTAATTCCAGCACATTTCTTCGAACTAAAACTGACGATTCGATTACTTTTTATTACTTGAAGTATGGAAACGGAATTTTCTAACTCTAAGAATCGATATTCTTACAAATTTCTCAAGCAATATACTTGTGCTTAATTTTGCTTTATTTCAAAGTAGTGTTGTAATTACTGGAGTATGAAAATCATTAGATATTAGTATAGTTGTGAGCCCAAATCGTGCTCATGTTTCCAATCTGCACTTGCGTCAGAGAATGTCTGAAATGTTTACCCAGACTAAATGCCAGTTTAAGTGAATGTAGCGTGGATTAATCGTCTAACTTGGACGACAGTTCTCGGCTTCTCTCGATTGATTATGAAGTGAGCAGTGGACTCCGTGTGGCATTTCCATTATCCAGGAAACCTAATTCCCTCTTCCCCTTGATCCCTGCTTGAGATCTGATCTTGATCCCTAGTTATTCGGTCCAAAGGACGTCGTTAAGGACGATCATTTCCACGAGATCGTCGCCTTTCATTTCATTTTTTATTGTTCCATTCTCTTCACCTCGAAAACAGATTTCGATTTGCCCCATTTTGGAAAAAAAGTCTCTCTAATGGAAGGCTATGATGGCGAGTTTTTAATCGCGTAAAGTTTTAGAAAACGGCGTTGTTCCATTTAATGGAAAGGTATCTACACCCTGCGTAATTTTGTTATTATGTGGACACAGCCGGCCTTAAGATTTGCTCTGTAAATGAGTGGAAATTACCGTAGATATTACCATATCCATTATTATACGGATAATGATTCTAATGGAAGTATTTACTGTGCTTTGCATGGGAGAAACATGTATGCATTTTATATCTTTGCCTGCATCAAAATGGAAAAATTTATCTGCCTATTTATTGCTGCGAACAATTAAATTTTCAAATTAATTTGTTCCAGCCGAAGGAGGCTGTACGTATGTCGCTATTCAGTAAAAACGTTCTTTAAGAATTAAATAATAGTATAGTTCACACGTGAGTTTTCGTTGGAAGATGTTTTTTTTTTTTTCATTTTCTTAAGTAGGGGCTTTATAAGGATAACAGATAGTTTATCTATAATCTGAGATTCGCATTGGAGACAAACGAAATAATATCTTTAATTATGAGCGCAATTATCAATATACTAAAGCTAGAAAATGATTCAGTCATCTGTCGTCGTCAATTTTATATCATCTGATTTGATTTCGGTATACTTTTACATCTCTCTTTTATGTTACATTATAAATAAATGTTAAATACAGCTCGGTTAATTCGGATGTAATGGTCCTTTTCAGTCTTAGATGTATTTATTTGCATTATTTGGAAATAAAAATGAAACTCAATATTATGATAAACATTAAACTTGTTTCGCTTGTGAACCTCAATGTACCACTGAGACGCTCTAGGCATGCCATGCTGTTTAGGGACTCCTTTGGACAAGTGGATGTATGCCGATATGAACCTATGGCTAGAATAATGAGAGTGACAAATGAGGTCTTAGATAAAACCTCTGATATTGATATATTTCATGACTCGTTTCTGTCTTTAAAGCGGAAAATTTATTCAAATTTGTCTTAATTTGTAATTTATTTTAAATTTCTTGTGATGTATTAATTTTTATGTATATTTTATTTATTTTATACATTATATCGCATGTAATTGGGGTATTTCCTGTTTGCGGTAAATAAAATATTATTATTATTAAGTACTACTACGCTGATTGTGTAGGTGCCTGAAAGAAATTTCTGAAGAGATATTCTTTATACAGAGTTAAATACTCTTCCACCATGGAGTTAGGCGGTGTGTGCTCTTCTTCAGCTCACATTGCGTTCTCTTGTTTGTTTTTGTAGAATTGGAGACTCCGTTCTGTTTTTATTTATTCGCCCTCGGCTATTTTATCTCATTGTCAGCCCTTTTCACGTTTTCTACTCCTCCCAATTTCGCTGGATTTTTTATAGTCATCATTGCAATTCGTTCGCACCTTAATTTTTGAAATTGGGACAGCATATTCGGCAGAAAGTGTCGCTTCGCTCTATTGTTTATGATTTTCGTGTTCTCGTCGCCACGGGGAGTGTTTTTGTTCGAATCTGTAATTGTTTTCCGCAGCATGGCTTTTTCTCCGAGTTGGCGAGATTTTTTTCGTTTAACTTGTAGGAGAGAGGCTTCTTTTTTGAATGAAGCAAGCCGTTCATGTTGGACATGAAAGGGTTTCGGGTTGTCTCAGATCTTCCAGGATTGAAAATGTAGATCGTTAGCGAATTTCAAAAGGTTTGCTAATTACCGCGAAATCTCATTTTAAAAATTTCTGGCGATTTTCCGAGGTTAGAAAGTTGGCTGTGATGGGGAAGGTTTTCTTCTATGGTAATGTAATTAATGAGTTTCATAAGTGTCACTCTCTAAGTGTCAAATTAAGTCTCCATCGTACTGAAATGAAGAAGATTCAGTCTGAAGTTCAGATTGCTAAGAAACGGCGTTTTCTGGATCGCAATTTTTGGCACAAGCGTTCAAACAACTGTTATAAGTTACTGAAAATTTGCTGAGAAATGGCTTCATTATTTTTATAGATAATGTTTAGCACATTGAGCAACAGTAATGAAAAAAGTATATTTTAGTTTTTAAACGGCATAGTTTTTTCGTATTGAATTCGTTTTCGTAAGAGCTTTTGATACTAAATCGATGCTGGAAGTCGTGATTTTGTGGAAAAATATCACCAAAAATGTACTAAATCTAAGGCCTGGTATTATAATGTTTACTTAAAATGGGCTTTAACTAATTTAGGACCTGTAATTATAATAATTAGGTTGAGTTAAGGTGAAGATTATAGTTAATATCCATGCTAATCAATCATATACCATGATAATCATATCATAGGAGTTTAGCTGTAATCTTGAACTCGAATGAAACATATAGCAACTCTAATATAATAACAGTACATAAGTAATATAATTTATTACTTGAAAATTACTTAAGTCAATTTAAATATGTATTATAATACCGTGGCTAAGTCTAAAAGAAGTTATTGATAGTTTCACTAACCTTCCATCAAGTTACAACATGGTGAAGATTTTTTTTGTCAAATTATTGGGTTTTATGTTTATGTGACGTTCATAATTGATTTGCATTATGGTCATACGACGGATTTTGGTAAATAACCTTTATCACATATTTTCGACACTGTCCATCATTTACTATAACTAACCTGGCTAGTTAAAAAATTAGTTCTATCTTACTCCAAAGAAGGCCGAATGGAATTCATTTCAAGTTACTTGGGCAAATGTTTCTTAATTTTATGTTACTCGAATTGTTCTTCCGAATGAATTGAATCTGTAGTTAAGTGTTTGTTTTTTCTTTCGCAGATTGCACCGTCAGCGAAGAAGCTATGGGGAGTGGAGGAGCAGAAGGATGATTCGAAAGGTGGAGGGATTCTCAACTTAGGCGATCAAATGTGGAGAGATTCGACGTGGGGCGCCGGTAAGGAGAATCTTTTAATCTCTCATTAATTTCCTACTCGTCTCTACTTTCCTACCTATCTCTCATTATTTCTTATTCGTTCGTTAGGTCTGACTAGTCTGTTCTACGGTTGTATGTAAAGATAAGTGAGAAGTTTTGGCGTTATTTATCCCGATCCTAACCCGAAGGAAGGATTTTTCGAGGAGTGCATCGGTTAGAATTTATTTCTCCTTTAGGTCGTTACCACTTCAAACCAAAATTCTCATTCTAAATATTTATAAATATTTTTTTCTCGCACATCTGGAGCGAGATTCGTTATCTATCCGAAATCAGAAAATTGTTAGTCTAACTAAATTCAGCGATACATTTTTCCGTCAGTGCTATTGTAATCTTCAAACCATAGCTAAGTTAATTTTGTGTTTAAACCCGATAACTATAGCGACTCAAGATTGGATTTCGACCTTTATTGATTTCTCCGTCTTTTTGACTCTTATTACATTTTAATGGGAAAAATATCTCGTACATTTCCTCAGATTTCATTAACGTGACATGTTTCGCCAGCGAGCTAGCATCTTTCTCTAGCGAAACATATCGCAAAATCTGTGCGAGGTATTTCTTTTCTATTATTATGGCTTTTAACGAAGTAACGCCTTCGCATATTGAGTTTATTACATTGTGTTGTATGAAAATGCTTGTTCTTTAAAGAATCAATATGCATGTGTTTACATTATCAGTAAAGGAGGAGGTAGCAGTATTAGGTGGAAATTGTCAGTTCAGAAAAATTATAAAATCCAGAGAGCGGTTTGTTGTGAAATCCTTTTTCTATCGTAATAGACCGAAGATTCTGATATGATGAATTCTTTTATAATTTAATTGAACTCGGAGGATGCATTAAATAGTTCCATTTCTGGTTTTTTTTAATTTTAAATATATCATCTATTCATCTCCTCGCAGGCGAATCGAATATCAACCCAATTTTCTCTTTTGAAATGCAATTCAAGCCAAGCCCGTCAGTTCTGAAACTAAATTCAGGCGTGCTCGATTTATTTAGACTATGAGCAGGATACCATAACGGATTTTTCTCGGAGCGATCCCGTTGTCGGCCATTTAGTTGCATACTGATTCCCTTGCACGCGGATGCAATACACGGAATTTAATTAATGGTTTCCTCTGCCTTTCGCGCGGCGGAAATGGATGGGTGTACGTGTAGGTGAGAACGCATCGATCGATTGCAAAGTGACATACACCTCACGAGTACTCTACACTACAATCACGCATCGGTGCGTGAATGCATGCTTATTAAGCTCTCATCGCGCGTTGAAGAATGCCAATGACGCGGCATTGGCGAAACTGAAGGTTTTTTTGTTGTGATTTCTAATCCAAATAATGGCGGCGACAGCCTTGGTGGTCGTCGTTATGAAATTGAATGTCATCTGATGGAAGGAAGAAGTAAGCCCTGAGCCTCATCATCAACTTTATCTTGATATATGTATCCCCGCGAAACAAATTTCATTTGAAATTAAATCATTCTTTTATTCCTCTTTAAGTAGGTCTTATTTTTAAGTACCGAAAAGTAATTAGAAAAATTAATCAACCAGAGATGACGAGAAGTGTACATTGTTTGAGTGAGGTGCAATTATTTTGTGGTTTTCACTTATTGATTGATATTGAAACCGACTAGATTAAATTGTTGTATTTTTACCTTTTTATTTATGACCTTTTTTGTGTTTTGCGTTCTTGATTATAACGTATGTAATTGGGGATACCTATTTTTACTACACAAGTAATAATAATAACTATTGTTATCATTTCAATACTTCTTTACGTGTATAAAATGAATTAATTATAGTTGGGCATTGGCTTGGACCTTTTAGTATGAATTGGGGAAGGTGACGTAAATGGTTAAAATGAAATTCGTTTTCCATTAATAGGTTGAAAAACTATTACTGGTTGCCAGGTAAAGAGTTGATCGAATTCAGTTAATTTAGTTATTGCTTCGCAGAAAATCATTATTTTTCAGCTATTTCGCGAATATCTGCTATCGCACTTCTGTATGGTTTATTCCTATTTAATGATAATTGTTTAATTTAAAATTCTTATTTTACTGAATTTCGTGTATTTAAAAGAGAATTTTTCAGGTTACGGAACGGTGGGTACTGAATCAAAGTCCTATTTATTTTACCTCCTGCTCGAAATCGGAGCTACGAAATTATAGGCTTTGTCGCGGAGGTTTTAATCGTAACGTAAAAAAATGATTTTCATTTTCACCATTCGCATACACTCGTTGATAAGCGAATACGCGGAGTATATTACTTACTCAACTGGGAACGAAAGTTCACGTACTGATAGGATGGAAAGCATATCAGCGGATTCAATGAAAAAATAGCGCTAGTATTAATTATGGTGGAGTCCTCTCGGAGTAGCGAATACATTCCGTAATGGATATACCTGTGGAGTGGTTTAGGAATCGGATACACCTTTTCCGGCTCTCCATTTTTATCTATCTGGACGCATCTCACGCTGAATAATGGAGATTTTGACGCGGCAATCGCATCCGCCTCTTAAAATATTAAGCTCTTTTTCCACGCTCGATCTACACCGCTTTCGGATGGAACCCATTTATCTTTGTTGAGGAATGCTTCTCGTTTATACCTGCCGTTATTTTACGGATTAATCTTCCGAATCATTTTCTCTTCTTTTATCGCTTCACTCTTCCGTTCGTGGTAAACGTTATTCTTTTTCTAATAACGAAGAGGATGTTGCTGGAAACATGGTTGTTTTATCCAGATTCGTTCTTTTCCTAGGAATTGAGTCGTCTCGTAAAGGTGGAGGGACATGTGGAAAATAATGTAGCAAAGGGACCGGGATTTGCCCATTTGGAGAGCTTTAGTGAATTGCCCCATCTGAAATATGCGGCGAGTGTATGGGATCCAGCGAATTATACGTATACCCTCAAACTCAAGAAAAGGCAGTGAAAGGCGACACGATTTGTTGAACAGTGCTGCAATAAAATAGCAAGCGTTATGAAAATTCACAGACACAGGTTGAGAATCCTTGAGAAATGAGATTAGAAGGTAGGCTGCGATTGCTTGATAAATTTAGAGAAAGTGCATTTGCAGAAGAATCTACATCATGCGACCTCCCTGCTTCTTCGGCCGATTCGTCAATGAGCGTAAAATAAGATAAATAGATGCGAGGACAAGTCGTTTTAGGGGCTCGTTCTTCCCTCGAACGATACGCGATAACTATAAGCTAAAGAAATAACTCGAGCGCTCGGTGTCTTCTCACCCTGGCACATGTCGAAAAGCGGTTTCCAGGCTATATATGTAGATGTAGAATCAAACGCTTAAGAACTCATACTGGAGTGATTTAGTTTTAGACTGTGGTAGAATAAACTCTCTCCCTATTCATATGAGATTATCGTCAACGGACAAGGGTATAACCTCGACACTGTTAGCAAATATTCTTATTCTATCCGTCAAATTAATCCAACTTTTCTCGCGGTTTCATTAAATATTCGTGTCTCCTTTCCCTGGAAAACTTTGGAAAAATGAAATAATTCTTTTACGTCCTCTTTTATAAATGCTTCGTAATTTTTCTCTCTTGTTTATGCACATTTATATTCTTAATTGTTAAAAGTGACAAAATAAAATCAGATTTTTCTCTAATCTAATTTACTATCCATGTATTTTGATGGTTTTCTAAGGATCTATGCAATTTGCCTAACAATTCGAATTGAATTTATTTCGCTGGAATTCACTAGACTTTTGCATGGAAAGGCAGATTTTCATGGGCGGAGGGTCGGAATAGCAAATAAGTGAAATTAGAGTAACGAACGCCCCGTGCGAGTCTTAGCTAATTTCCATCAACTTCGAGGGGTGAAATATGGATTCTCCTCTTGTTAAATCATAGCGAATAGCGGGGCCATCTGGTGGATGGAGTCGGGAGCTTCTTTTCCTACGGTTGATGATGTTTGCGGAGTACCGTCGTTTGTTTCCAAATTCAATTGTATTTCCCCAGGATTTGCATACGCTTACCCTCTAGCAAGTAGAATCCTAGCAGGCATTTTCCTCCAGCTTTGGAAGCGACCTCCACGAACTCACTGTGGCAACTAGTACGATTTAGTGATCGGGATCTCTCTCATCCAGCCATAAAGCGGTTGTGTAAACCACGTCGGCGCTCACATTTCAGTGGCAGGGCGGAGCGTCTCGATTGGCAATTCACAGATTGTCGTCGTTAATGAAAGGAAAATCTGAGGGATCTTTTTTTTCGAACGTTTGCTGACGTCGCCTTAATGCTTAATCTCTGTTTTCAATTCGTTTGACAGATTCCGTCAAGATTTTTACTAACAGATTCCGCGATAAATCACGTTGATGGTGTATTGTGGACTTCTCGCAGACTTTCATTGCGAAAACTTGGTCCGGTTATATGAAGTCATAAGAATAATGAATTTATCGCATTGCTGATTTTCAGAAAATCTTTTTCTTTTGCGATTTTAAGGTGTTACCTTGGCTTGAAGTTTAAGAGTTGAGTCGTATAATAATAGGATTACAGAAATCGGATAAGAATTGGGCTTCTAGGAAATCTGATTAGTTATCAATTGCATCCTCTAATATTGACGGAATATATTTCAAAGATTTATTTCAGGTGTATTTCAAAGATTTTTGAAAGATGTATTTCAAAGATTTATGTCGAAATGTAGTGATTGAGATGTATGCTTGAATTAGGTTTTAAATAACAGTTTTCGTTCCTGTTACTATAGTGATTTAGTATTAAAATATAGCAGATATAAAAGTTGGATAGGCCTCAGCTTGAGTTTGCGTATAGTGTATGGGATCCTGAGGAAAACTGTTGTATTCAAGAATAAGAAAAAGTTCAACGAAAGGCGATACGTCTCGTAAAATATTGTTAAGACAGATCAGTGAGTGCTACTCAAATGCTTCAGGACGCAGGATATTAATCTGTAGAAAATAGCAGATTTAAACAAAGACTTAATTTACCTTACAAGTTCAGAGAAGGTATGTTCTTAGAAGATGTAGCTGATATTTTGAGTCGTCCTCGTTACATAAGTCGGTCTGATACCGAGGGAGAAATCAGAGAAATAGATGCTAGGAGAAGGTGTTTCAAAAATTCACCTTTTCCGCGAACAATACGCGAAAATAATCTATTATGGTAGTAGAGTCTGCCACACTCAGAGGGTGGCTTGCCGGGTACATATGTAGATTTAGATATAATGTTTCAACTCTAATTACTGTCTCACAGATTATCAAATAATTCTCTTAAAAATCTTTAGCTGCACTTGCAAAATTTGTAATTCAATTTCTCCGTTATTTATTGGAATCGTACTGAGCAAATATTTATTACACCAAGTATTGATCATCCTCCTTGCCGCTTAAGAAACGCCAGCGACGCCGCTTTTACTCTTCGTGCGGAGTGTTGATTTTTGTATCATCCGTAAATAGGTCGTTCAAAGCTGAAGGGCATTACAATTGCAGATGAGCGACTATCCATCGATTTATAGCCAAAATTTACAATTCGCGATTGCAGCAATTTGCCATTCCGACCAAAGCTCGAATTTAATACCGTATCACGAAGAAATTATTCGTGCGATCAACGACGCGCCATCAGTCGCGAATTGTCAACCTTTACCAATTACTTCAACGTATCCGTTGATTTTAGGCGAGCAATCACCGGTGGCGCGGAAGCATTTGTAAACAAATCCTCGCAAATGAAACCTGTAGAACACCGAGAGAGCAATCGGAACTCTATTATAGAATAAAGCGTCCGTCTTTCGACGATGACCGCATAATGATCGAAGGGCCATCCGGCCGTCATCTTTGTCGATCGTTAATATCGCTCGCGAGCCTGCTCTCACCCATTCTCCCCCGAAAGCGGCGCTGATTGAAGCAGTCCAGATCGATAAAGTGGCTTGCCCGTGACATCCGCATGTTTGGACAAGGTCACGTGTATTTCTCTCGTTTCGCAACCAGAGCCACACCTGCCAGTGTCGTTGCCAAATGGAATTACCGGAGGAGCTAATGGTGCATGCGAAAGGTGAAAAGAGAATATGGATGTAACGCGCGTCGATGGGTTCCCTTTTTCGCACGAGGACATTCCATCGTTTCAGGTGTCCCTCTTTTTCCCGTAGCCGCTCCGCGCCCCCCCCCCCCCCCCCCCCCCCCCCAGTCCCAGCATCTCATTTATTTTCCTCTCTGTCTCTTCTCTCTTCATTTATCTCCATAAGTCCCGACGAACTTCCAGCGCGAGGCTCATCTTCTTCTCTCGGCGTCCTCTCTCCTCGATTTCGGCTATATTTCATTTTAATACCCCGTATATTTTAGCGTTAATATTCTTAAGTGGGTGGTTCCAGGGTGTTTTAATAGTCTTTTGAAGCTGGAGACAATGAGGATCGCAAGTACAATTAGGAGCGTGTAATTAAAGCAAGACCGCAGTATTAGTTATTTCACTTTTACGTTTAACGCTGTGGTCGCTTACAGTGAGGGAAGCACCGCGCTGCCGCAGGAGCGGTTCGGGTAATTATAAAAAAATAATTTCGAGGAGAAAAATTCATCTGCGTTAGAGGATAAGGTGTAAAGTTGGATGTTAAATGAGGGAGGGAACACTAGCGGGTGAGTTTCGTTGAAATTTGGTGTTTCCTTGATTCTTATTCAAAGTATTACCACGACGCATTCCTAGCTATTTCAAATTCCGTGATTTGTTATGGAATATTAATTCTAACGTGTAACCGAAAACTCCCAAGGAGGTGCGTTTTCTGTTAGGTATAAATGTAGTGTATATTCTAACATATCAGGCCGAACTTCATGGAACGACATTATAAGAATATAAAAATGAAATGAAATGTTAATTTGGCGACCAGTTTCGGCTACTTCGCCAAATATGCCAAATAATCGTTTACGTGATGATGGCGATGTAGCCGAAACCGGTCGTCAAATATACATTTAAAGTGTGTCATCTATTTTTGTTGCGAAATATGGTAAGAGTATATAAATAAATGAACTTTTAAGTTATTATTACAGCATTTGAAGGGGTATCGGGAAGAAAATCTGCCTGAAATAATCTCAGAAGTGGGTTAATGCACGTATCTAAAATGTATTTTTAGAAGCGAAACTGACGTATTGGAGATCTCTCATTGCTCCACATAGCTAGCGGTTTCACCTTCGCAAGTGATATCTTCCCCTAACTTCGATGCGGAGAGACTGCTGCATAATGAGGTACGCTGGGAATGAATCTTCTAAGTTCTACCGATCCCTCGAAAGTTTTTAAGCCCTCTTCTTGACTTTTACGATTCGTAGAATTTATCTTCGTGTCGTGTGTGGTTTACTTTACCAATCGTCGCGTTCGACTGTAATGTCAATAGGAACATTACTCATTGATTGACTCTGGCGATCTAGCAAGAATGACGATCACATTATTTTCTATGCTATGTCACAGGAAATTTGGAATATTTTAGAACTTCCTAGTTTGTTTAGTGAAATACGTTTGTAATATTCCTCTAGATTTAAATCTGAATATATTGGAATTTTCTTACTTTATATAATCTAGCATGGAATTGTTATTGGTTTATCCATAGACGTTATAAATTTCACTGAGTAATATCTGCAGATTCTAATTATTCTCTAGGATCGCCCCATTCTCAGATGTGAAATCCATCTCGTTAAAGGTTGATTCTTCGATCAAAAATTTATTTCCTTTTCCTTCATATTTTAAACTTTCCATCTTATTTGGAGGCAATAGTAATTGCAATTAACGTCCAGAGGAAAAAGTTATCATTGAACGTGACAAATACGATCATTTATTAAGAATCGGCGCTTGGATTTACCAAAAATGTAGACTTGTTCCCTCATTTTGCAAGGGTAATCAAGAAATAGGTCACTTCTCTTTTTTTCTTTCGTTCTCTATAAACCCATCCAAATCTCATGATTTACAATTTTCTGTGTCCGTTGAACGTGCGTGAGAACACGTAGCAATTATTGTCGGCCACAGTTCCCTCTCGAGCCTGGGCGTTTGCGGTTTCGCTTTCCACGCCTTGTGCTTTCAAATGATATTCCTTTCCTAAATAGCGCTTCGGTTAATGCATTTATCGAATGCGTTTCGTTGCCGTGTTCTATGGAAGGACCGAGCCCATCCCACTTGTACGCGTCGCCCTACCCATCTAATGGGAGCTAATCTAGGCAGGGGATGATTTTATTTATTTATTCAAACCAGTGGGAACGCTATGTGTTACGAAGTAAAGATAAAACGAAAGATTTTGAGATCACATAACGAAAAAGTCAACGATGAATTTCTTAAGGCTGAAACGAACAAATAAAACAATTCGTTATCTTCTTGTGGACGTTAATACTTGCTCGTTAATGCTTCCTCAACTAGCCTTGATAATAGGTAGAGAAGTAGAGATGTTATCATTACAGAATGCGACGAAAAAGGATATTACTTTTTGGGCCTAACGAGTAATATAACGAATCGATTTTTGTCCACTTTAATTTTCTTTTTCATTTTTGTGCTCAGTACCAGTAAGTAGTCAAAGTTTTTTTTGTGAATCCAGTCACGTTGGAATTTTTATCGCTTTCTTCGAAAAGTTTGCTACTTCATATGCCGTTCGGAGTTGTTGACGTTGTTAGGAGTCGTTGCGGGTATTAGACGATGTGGTGCTATTTAAGACCTGATGTTAGAATTTACTAACTTCGGTAAATGTTATTCGTGTACGTTAGGTTAGTGTTTGGTAAATAAATTTGAAGGTCTGTATTTTGTTTCAGTTATCGAAGGAAATTGTTTGAACAGTAGGAATTCGATGATGGGATGTTTTGCTTTGCAACCAAGCCAGAATAGTCCTAACAACATCTTCGTGGCTTTTCAGCGAGTTTCCCGTCAAGTTTGTTGTTGTTATTGGTAATCCTCCTTATTATGTTTATCCATTAAATCCAATTACAGTTAGCTATTTTGGCTGTTTTGGATCAAAGTTTTAATAAATTGAAAAAAATATGGATCACGTTTATTAGGTGGTTACTTAGCTGATAGATAGTTTGTTATAAAATTAGCTTTTATATAGAGCCTAAACACTTTCTCATATAAAAGTTATATTTTGCCCCTTTATTTTATCCATCTTTGATTAAAATGTTAGAGTCCTTTTGTTCATAGAGGAGTGATGGAATCTGCAGTTTCATCTTCGTGCCTCTGGGTGCACTGTATTCGTGGTTAGTCAAGGAGAAGATGCGTTCTGAGCCAATGAGAGTTTTTACAACGTCGAACGCAACTGATAGTAAATGATGGCGATGAAAATGTGGGTCACTTGGTCCGTCCGCTTACTTGTTTTAAAAATCTCCTTTCGCGATCCCTATGCGCTGGAAATCCAGCGAATAATTCGAAATGAAACGAGGTGATTAGTTTGTCTACTATAATTACGTTAGTTTGCACCTAGATGGTCAACTAGTTCATTTGCTGCTGCGGGTTTCGTGTTTGAGGTTTTCCGATCGCTACGCACGAAACGGATCTCACCTGTTAGACCGTCGGTCAATTTTGAATTATAATTTTTGTTTCAAATGAGCTCAGGAACATTAATGTATATTTAAGTAATTTTTCCTTTCGGAATGAATATATATTCTGGGAAGCATGTCTTGCAGCGCAATATTATTCCTAGAACGTTGTTACTTTGCTCTCGTTGGACGCTAACTAGAGTATGTGTTTAGTAAATGGGACGATCCAGATAATCTTTGCATTCAAGTGTTATAAAAGGTATAGCCAAAGGCATTACCTTTTTATTATTAACTGCTACGTTTTGTTATAAATCGGTGAATGCTATCAAGATGTCATGGTGTAGGATGGAAATCGTTAGGAGAAAGAATATCAAAACTACTTAATAAAGAATAAAAAAACTACTTCAAAAATTTTTCTGCATAGTTCAGTGGTAGCACGTTCTTGGAAGATGTTGCTGATATTTTGCGTCCATCGTGTTATGGAGGAGAATTAGATACCGTTAGGCAAATAAAGGAAAAAGATGCTAAACAAGTTGAATTAAACATTCATTTTTGCGAACTGTACGCTTTGGGAACTGATTAGGGCTACAGAATACTCTTATATTACCGACTTCAACTAGCCGAAAGGCGGCCAGTAGAGTATCTGTATGGTGTATCTGAAGTAATTAAGGTTATAGAAGATGAGCTTAAGTAAGTTAATAACTTCTTTGACCTGAATATGACGCGGTGTAATTGGGCTGTGTGAAATACATTTTTCAATTTAATACGTGATTGTTCTTAAACTGAATTTTGCAATTGTTTGTCTATTTATATGATTGTCTACACACAAGGTTTCTTATTTGAAATTGGATAAGATATATGATTCACAACATTTATTGTTCTATTGATCTCTACATATTTTCTCTTGGATATTTTCTTATTTAAGACCGCGTAGAATAAATTATGGAATTGAAGTCTGTAAAAAGTAGTATAATAGCGATATTAGTAGTGTAAAAGGTAAATGCATTCCTCAAGTAGTATCTAGATAAAAGTCTTGTTAATTTATATTGGAAATTCTTATTATTCCTAAGGAAATGGTACAGCTAGATTTAAAATTATAAATGATAATTTAGCGTCACATATATGAACTACCCAATAGCGCTACAGATAAATACCCCAAATGACCAAAAGAGCCTGGGTTTGCTTTTTGTCGGAACGTTTTTAGATTGCAAGAAAAAGTGTGTGTCGACGTCTCGGAATGACCTATAAGTTAGAGGAGAAAACTGTTGGTTGCCACCTCGTTCAAATCGATAGGTTAGGTTTTCATCCAGTTCTGATAAATCTAAAACGAATGTGCTCTTAAGTGTGCCAAAGAAATCCTGCTGACGCGGAGGAGTAGATTTCCTGATACTGTCGTATATTTCTCAGACGGAAAAATCCTTGATGTCTTCTGCCGCCGTCGAGTCGCGAAGCCAGTTGCAAAATCAACGCTTTTTTGTGTTGCAGAGTGGATTTTTTCCCTCGTAATATTAATATGAAGAATCTTTCCGCACTGATCGCTTAGTCGAGTGATTTCATTTCATGTTTTACGAAAACTGTGAACTCATTCAAATTAATGTGTTTGGTGCGGGTATAGTGGAGGTAGGTGTTAGCGTACTTTCCTTTTGCGTTGTTCTATGATTATGTAGTAAAACTTTATGCTAGGGTATGATGCAGACAGTTTGAAAATGTCGCTAAATGGACTTAGAAAAGTCGCAGAACTCGGAAAAATATCGTTAAAACGTAATTGAAAAGTGATACAGAATGAATTACTTTCTGAAACTGAATAACTGTTCAGAGTAATGTATTAGACGGGATTGTATAATGTGAATATTCTGCGTCAGAATTGGATAATGTGAATATTCTGTCTTTTAACAACTAAACGTAATGCTATTTGTACTTTGTAATTTCCACACAAGAACATGGAAATTACGACGTATACATTACATAATTACATTCCAATTGGAAATTACAGTTTTTCTCTTAGTTCATTGTTCTTTTTTATGAAGTCCGCCCAACGATGTTAGATTACAAATATGTTTTTTTATGATCACGTAAAGGAGGGTGTACATCACAAGCTTTGTAGAGTACGAGATTAGCAGGATAAAGTCACTGAAATAGGGGAAAAGTCGCTAAATTGGCAGCTAGATGTAGATGAGACTAATAAGTCTCATTGTCGCCCAATAAATTTGTGTTGTTATTATTATTGCACAGAAACTCATGTAAGAGGATGCAGATGCCAGAAGTGTAAGCTAAGAGTTTTAAATTTGTAATAATACGTGAGGAACGTTGCAAACAAAAATATCAAATTTTAATCACAATCGCTTTCGTTTCTTTTCATGATTTGCGTTCATTAAGAGAAAATGGGCTCGTAAATGACATCATAACGTTGCAATAGGCTAAGATTTATTCTCCTCTCGAAATGACAGAATGCTTCCAGCGCAAGATATCTTTCGAAATAGCCTCCTGACTATAGCCAGGCGGTTCCCCTTAAGATTCATATTCTTCGGGCCTTGCGCCTAAAAAATTCCGCACGCAACAATAAGCCAGGTTGCTTTCCTTGCATCGAACTGGTACGTGCACTCGCGTACGAGTACGACCTGAATACATATTCAGAAACTTTTGTTTTTCATGCGAGTTCACGCGAGAATTCTTCCATGTTGTTTCGGGGAGGGTTGATTTCCATATTGAACGGAGCATAAACAGCCGCAATTCAATTTTCCGGAAATGAATTCGAAGAAGACCGACACTATAAGGAATAATTCAAGACGCGTACCCCTGCGTGGATTATTAAATTATGTTTCAGATTTGTCAAATCATTCCCTAAATGTATCTACCTTAACTGTGACTTTCATAAGCGGAGACGTGGACAGGATTTGTCTATGGGGGATTTAGAGTAAACACTTTATTTGTATATGTAGTGTATATTTAGGTAAACGCTGCATTGCCTACAATCCAAGGGCAGAAATGCTTCTCCGCCTTATCTAATGGAGTTAGAAACTGATTTATTTTATCATGTATTCCACGCGAATCTCCAGCGGTTTTTTAATGGGTCATTTATCATCTCGCATACTTTTTAGTTGTCGCTGTTCTCACTATGGGGTGTTTGAGCCCCCAAAATCAACCCTTTGGCCTATGTGGCCCCGGTGGAGTAGTGTTTAGCATGCTAGCCTAGCAACGTTGAGGTCCCGGGTGTGAATCCTGTTCAGGGCATGGTTGTTTGTGTTCGTCTTTACAAGGTTAATTGTGAGAATGGTCTCATTAGACTAAAATTTGCCTAAATGAAGACATTATTATTATTATAGTGGTAAGAACAATTTTTCCAATAATTATAGTCTCATAAAATCTACGGAGGGGACCGAGGTGTTGTGTAATTCCGTGAGAGTGGTAAGATATTCACTTTCCACAGTAATTTTTGTGGAGAAGTATGTATCCATTATAGAATCCATACCGGCGATAATTTTTATTTCTGTAGAAGTAAAAACGTCGAAAATAATACCTGCAGCAGAAGTAATGGGGTAAGATTCATGAATTAAATCTTACGTAGAAAAATATCCCGAAAAACATCGTTCATGGCCAAAAATATTCGAGGCTTTCATTCAAGATGACAGTTTTTAAATCTGGCAGGAGAGAATTTAGATATTCCATTACGGCGTCCAATTCAGTGGGCAACCTCAGACTTTCTGGTTCTGTTATGGTCAACCACATTAAAAAGCCATATGGTAATTTTCGGTGTAGAGATTCCTGAATTCATCATGTAGAGTAGGGACGGGAGAAGAACTCCCCAGACCCTTACTTATTTCATTTTCCATTCTAGTTTGTTCTCAGAAGTCTATGTAAATGGAACCAGTGGAAAGATTTACATTTATTAGTTCCAGTTGCGCTGCTACATATTTTATATCTCTTCCAATTATTTTGGACCTCTTCGGTCCATTTTTTTCGGTTCGTTCCTCTCTATTTGCATCAAGTTGAATTTTAATCGTATTTTCGTGCTCTTTTTGAGTTCTGTGTTGCTTAAGGGAGGTATAGGAAATCAACAAAATTATATTCTATCGTACGCTTTTGAAATCATTAATTTGTGGAATTTGATATGAATGTGGGGTTATATTCTAGAATTAAATTGAATATGCCTTAGAAAATAGGCTCAATGGGTTTTTTAAACCTTTGTTGCGGAATTTGAATTATAAAGTTAATGTATAAATGACTCTGAATTATATATATTGAAATCAAATAATGTCAGAATGAAAATTTCAAAATGGTGTTTCCAATAAACGTTTTACAGTGCTTTAAATAATTCTTTCGTTTCGTGCAGTTAATGCTTTATTTACTTAAGGATATGGGATGAGTGACTAAAATATTAGAGGCGTGTTTTATCTTTAAAAGCAGATGGATAGATTTTGGCAAAATCTCATTTAAAATGGATTAAATGCATCCTTGTTTACGCTTCACTGCTCTGATAGGGTGGACAAAATGCGGTAACTACAAAGCAATGGAGTTTCTATATGTTATTTAATAATTTGATCGTTGATATCGCTACCATAATCCTCTAATTGTTTTATCTTATTATTTCAGTAGCGCTGATGATTATTACAAAGATTCGTGGATGCTGAAAATTCACCAGAGTTTTGGTTCTGCCAAAATTAACCGAAATTTTGGTTCTGTTACGATACCGGAAGATAATAGGAATATTTCTGTTACCAAACCCATCATATTTTGGGATTTTATTGGAGAGGCGTCGATTTGGAGAATATATAGGCTCACATTGTGCTCAGTTCGTTGACAATTTATGGATTCCTCTGTTCTCGGAGTAATATTTTTGGACGCTTCCATTGTGTTTGGTTTAAATGCCTTTGAAATCGTTTTTTGGAAAAGGAAGTTAATTCCATGAAGGGCGTAATTAATGCAATGTAAGCACGAAAATAAGCGAAAGTGCAGACCAACTAATTAAAAATGTAATGTAAATGTTGATAGGAAATTCGTTCGGCTTTGTTTACTTGCAGAAGGAGAATAAATGTAATCGTGTGGAAAGGCGTTTAAAATTTTCCGGAAGAGCAGCTGTTAATTTAGAAGTGTCTTTTGTCTTTTTCGCTTCGATGTGATTGTTTTTTTTAGGTATTTAACGTTAATTCGTTATTATAAGTTGGTTTCAAGCGCTGTCAAGCACGTATTCGATTGCAAGGCCCGAAATCTCGACATACACCAGGTTAATTATCGAAGCTTATGTTTTTTCGTTGTCTCATGAGCCTGTTTATATGTCGTTTTGTTTAACCATTTATGCACATGAAACTGGAAAATTTTCGGATAAGCAATTGCGCCGCAGCTTCATCCACTTTTACACGTACTTGTAATGAACAGTATAGTAGCATCACTTTAGCCTTACATAATAACAATCAAATATTGTTTAGTATATTCTCAGTGTTTACTTTGAGAACCATTCGTGTTTTCATTGTTAATAACTTAATTCTACGATCAAGAATTTAGGCAGCTCTTCCTAAACACAGGCATCAAAATTAAAAATTCTCCTCAATATTGACAACAGAGCTGTTAAGCTTTTGGGCGTATAAAATAGGAGAAATATTCGTGAAATTGGTTAATGAATGATATTTCGGCGGATGGAGGACAAAAGACCATTTATATGAGTATTTTCATGGTCTTTGGTGATTTACTTAATTGCATACGTACTGTACTTGTTTATATTGTCTCTATAATTTTTTCCAAAATTACCAACGCCAAAAATTCATTTATAACTATTTATTTAATTCAAATTAATTATGCTATTATGATAATTTGGTATTCATTTACGTAAGCTACAAGTAGTGTGTTTTTCATATGCCCTAGAATTCCCTACGTAACGCATTATCTTTTACTTTGATCCTAAATACCTCCTTTTACGTCTTCTTCAACTTTTACTTCCTCCTCGTAATTGAAATGGGGAGAATAATTAAAAATTCCCTAAATGTATCTACCTTAACTGTGACTTTCCGTGGTTATTTTCTCTATTCCTGAAAATTATTTCCATTTATAAACTTCACAGTTTTTGTATTAATTTAGTTTCATTTTCGAAAAAAATTTCGAAAAATCCCGGCAGCTCTCTATTTCACAAGACGCTCATTCCTTGCAGTTCGTTTTCTATCCGGTTTGATTCCCAGGATTGCGTCCGCAGCTTCTCGGAATTGCCCACAGATGTTTCCATCGTCAAGGAGCGAATAATACGTGGACATCATCTCGTCTCGCCGTTCATTAACATTAAGTGTAAGCGGCGCGTGCTCGCCCGGACGTGCATCCGAAGCAACGACCGTTTTCGCGCGTTGCGATTAAACTTCCTCGGCTGCGGTAGCCCAGTGGCCCCAAGGGTGTGGCCCACCGCCCCGCGGTCCTTCTTTCGGAAGGTGTGTTGGGGAGGCCGATCGATTGATGGTGTTCAGGAGGAGGGCACTCTGACGTCACTCCCCAACTCCCTCCCCTTTCTCTCCCCCCACCTCTTTTAATACCATTCTCCCATCTCAGAGCCGGACTCATCCACTCCTACATCCGGTTCCAGGACTAATGTGCATAGGGATCCTAGGCAATTCCCTTCCAGATAGTCCTCACGCTTGTCGGGCTGTATCTGAACCTATGGCCTCGCTTGACCCCGGAGTTTTGGGTCTCCGTCCGGGAGGTTGTTGCCTCGGAGGGCGCGTGATTCTCGGGGATTATTTTGGCCAGGGCGCGGGAAGTTATGTTGGCGCCCGGGGTTGTGTATCTTCCTGCCCTTTCTGGAAATTGTCCCGCTTTTTTCCGGCTCGTTCCTAAATGGCGTATCATTGAGTAGTACCGGTTGTTTTCCTTTCTCGGAGGGTCCTCGATTTTATCGTATCGGGATATTCTGGTCGACCCCGAAAGCTTAGGTTCAGACGCCTAGTTTCTCGATCGAGATAATTCGCGGCAGTTGCTGTATTTTTGTCGTGTTTTCTTTTCCTGGAGCAAAATTTTCTTTTTGGTTGATCTGAAACTCTTTTACTTCTGTTATTTAGGAAATTGAATGTATTACAAGTGCCATTTATTAAAAATTCAGTGCTACCAAGTGTATAAATTGATGTAAGTTAAGTTAATATTGAGATTATATTTGAGGGTTTGGATTATTACTTATTCTGTTTGAATATTTCAAGTTTTATAACGAGCATATCCTGGAGTCCTCACGAGAAACAGGAAGTATGGCGGTTTCAAAAGTAAATACAAAGACTATTAAAGGTCTTCGAACTTTTCTGAGGTTGGAAATTTTTTACTGAGGGAAAATATGTTTGAGCAATGTAGTAAGCTTTGCAATTAACTTACATTTTCTTACATGAAGTCATAATTTATTCATCATAATCAACATTTGTTGCTTTGTTTACATAAAAAGTGAATACACAGATTTTTTAAAGTCGGAGTGGAGTGAATCGCTTTCGTTTCTTTCGCTTAGTGATCACAACATTTTCACATGTGAATAGTTCTTTGAAGAAAAGCCGCTCACAATGGAGAAGTAAAAAGGCTCCTCTCTAGTTATTCGGATGTTTGTCGAGGTTTGGAACAGATTCGACTGTCAGATTCTTTGAGTTATGAATGACGTACCGAAAAGAATTGTGTTCTTTGGTCGATATTTATTTTTCCGAAAACTTGTTTTCTCTTTCTTTTGTGTCCGAATGGTAACTTTTTCTTCAATGGAATTTCCAACTCCTCGACTTGTTTGATTTTGTTATTTTAGAAGTCTCACTGCTCCTTTTCTCCGAATCCTCGATTTTAGGGCTGCGTCTGAATTTTTTTCTGAGAGCTAAGACTATCAAACACAAAACCAAAGTCGGAAAAACGGCGATATTTCGCTCTCAATGTCCCGTTGAAATAAAGCCAAAAACATTTTGAAAGATAATATAATGTATGGACGTGTAAATCGCCCAGGGGCCATTTTCATATCTGAATTTTGATGTTTCTTATGAATCTTAATGGGAAATTTTTCGCTTGCGTTAAATTTTCCATATTGTATTTAGGCGATGGAGTTAAATTTTTCTTTTAGAGCTGATCAAGGTTTCCATTAGCTTTACAGTAAAATGTGCCTGGTTCTTATCTAAAGCCCCTCCTTCAAAACAAAAGAATGTATTAAATGTGACCGTTTAGCTTTGGGCATTGACGTAATGAGAGGGTAATAACTGCTGATTTTGCTGCGATACCATGCGAATTAATTCCGTGAGGAGGAAATTATAAATTAAGTCTGGAAGCTTTAGACTGATATGTTTTGTTTCGCAGAAGATGGCGAAATTCTAAAGGCCCGTAGTGGAAGGAGGGCTGGAATTTTCGAAATTGCACGTTCGAAATAAATGTGCCTTGCTCAGATGCCAACTCAGATAAGAGAAATAATGACGGTGAGATGCGATTGTAATGGAAAGAATCGGTTCGATACCATTCATCTCTTCTGAGAACATTCTTGGTGTGTCGGCACGTTCTAGATAAAAGAAAGCGAATTATATACCTATTGCCATGAGAAAATGTTTACTGCCAGTTGGGTCATCCTAGACATTTTCATCGAAAACATTTTCTTAATGAAATAAAGTAAGTGGAAAATTAGGTTTTAAATTTTACTTATAGAAATACTTCTCTGAATTGGTTTTCCCTTAATTTCACCGTTTCAATAATGGCACCCTCTATGAAATTTAACAGCAAAAAGTTTCGTTAATAATCTACTTTGATTCTGGTAGTAAATACATGTGCGAAAGTGCCTAGCTATAGCGGTGATTGACTTAAATGCTATTCAATTAAAATAGTTTACACAGTAGACAGTATAAATACTAGTTCAGAAATTATGCATATTCGGTGTACGTAATGCAATAATGAAAGTTAATTAACAATCAGCCATAGTTCAGAGAAACCACGTTCTTGGAAGACGTTGCGGACATAATGCGCCCTCCCTGCTATATAGGCCGCTCCGATACAGCGAGGAAAATAAGAGAAATAGATGCAAAAACGAACCGATTCAAGAATTCGTTTTTTCCGCGAACGATACGCGAAAGTAATCGACTAGGTAAATAGAGTCTTGGTGCATGCACCCCCTGCCACACGCCGAAAGGTGGCTAGCAGGGTATACACATAGACATATTAACGGATTATGTTTTTAAGATATTTATAGAATTACTTATTCGTAATGATCAGTGCACTTTAATACCTAGTTACAAATTATTTCGATTTAGAGTTAAATGAAAATATAAGTTTCTGCTTAATTTTTGCAGTTAAGAGTATTGCGTGGCTAATGAACGTCTCTTGCAAAGAGTATGTATATAATAATTGGTACTTTCTAAATGATCTAGCTGGAAACTTCATAAAGTAAATATCGGAAAATTCCCGATATACCCAGTAGGTGTGTTTAGAGACGTCTCACACACATCTACGGGACATAAATTTAGGTAATTAGTGGAGAAAGTAACACCCAAAAAGCAGGTGATGATTTGTTAGCATGTCTGAGCCAGAAATTTAGTAGGTCGGGGGATTTTCGAACACGTATTTTGGCAGGTGAAGGAACTCGCCCAGTTATTCCCGAGGGTTATTATTTTGTGCCGACTACAGCCAGAAGACGTCGATCTTCCGCCAGCCGGAAAATCCCTTTCTCTCATCCGATGACTCAGCGTCTATGTGGGAGGGGGCGTCGCGGCGCTGATAGGATTCTGTACGCCTCCAGAGAACCATCCCTGGGCGTTTCTAACCACTTTAGTGGTGGCGTTTTTCGCATTTGCAATCGTTTCCGCCCCTCCAAAGTCAAGGGTAGGAAGTTTTTTCTTGGTCATGGTTAGGAATGGTACCGGATTACATAGAGTGAAGCTGGGGGTACCCTGCTATTCGTCGAAAATAAGAACTATTGTGGCCCTGTTATAATCGTTACGTAATATTAAGGTGATTTTTACTCTTTAACGTTTTTCTGAAATTTACGAGTTTATCTTTTTCGAATTTTTTAGCGATTGTATTTAGATGAGAATCTATGGGCAGTTACACAAGAATTGCGGTGGAAAAAGTTTTTTGAGTGCCAAACTAATGCTGTTATTGCCGGATAGTTCATTATCGGGTCTGAGAAAATCCATCGAACGATATCCATGCTTAGTGGGCAATGACTTGTACTTTTAAATTTCATTTATTCGTTCAGATTCCCTGTAACATATTATATTATTAATTGCCCATCAGAAAGTCTCTAATTTAACCACCAAAATTCTATCATAATTTCACCAATTGATGGAAATTTCAAATTCATTGGGAAGGGAGCGCGATAAATATGTTCGATTTCTGGAGCCTTTTGTGAACTACGTTACAATTATAATCAACTCTTTATATATTTTCTAATGTACTCCCACCTTTTTGAATCTTAATATAATTATTTCATTTTATAATTATTTGAAAGAACTTTATTAAGACCTAGATATTAATACACTACCACTGAAAGTTAAACCTATCTAACTCGTAAATAGTTTCTTTCGATTTGGTTAAATTTCTCATATACTACGACGGGTTTCATAATTTTCTCTAGAATTAGTAATGAACTGTCCCTTATGGCAGGTTTATGAAGCGTCTAGAGTGTATTTTCTACCTATAACGTTTTATATCATCGCTTATCTTCGTTTATGGCCAGCACCATAAGGAAGGAATTCTTAATGTTATGGAAAAGTCGTTATTGAGGAAGAACGATGGAGATATTTGTCATCGAAAGTCAGTGGATAGGCGTATATGGCTGTGGGCGTATTCGGCATCGTGCGGGGAGCTCCTCTTACGGGAGCAATTTGCTGCACCGAGATGGTAGCCGAACTCTCGCCGGCAACGTTGCTCAAACCTTATTCCGACCACAACAAAGCCTTGGAGACGCTCCTCGAGGGCCTTCCACACGATTCTCCAGCCGCACCATTTAGCAACGGCTAACGCTCCGCCGCATCCACATCCAAGGGCATCGGACCGGAGGCAGGTGCTGATAAAGGACCCCTCGTTCTTCCGACACGGATGGCTGACCACTTATTACCTCTGCTCCTGTCTTCCGCGAGAGGAAACACCTGCGTAGAAACGGGGCTTAATCTTAAGCGAGATAAATATCTTCGTGTAAAGTGTGTCTATCGGGTTTGTGTAAGTTTTGTGGAGCGAAGAGTTCGGTTTGTGCTTCTAGCTAGGGATGCTTGCGATCGTAGTGGGACGCAGTTGTTTAATGACATCGGTGGATTGTAGAGCGATTCTTGAGGAATCTTTCGGACTGCAGAAATGCGTCTTGAGGCTACACAAATGGATTGGCATCAAAGTACATCTAAATTATAGCAAAAATGTCAGTCTGTATTTACGGTTTCTTTCTGGATGGTCTTAATGTTTTGATAATGGTAACTTCTTTAGACATAATAATGGAGCCTTTCTGTTCCTTTTTCACGAATTGGTATTGAATTAACTGTCCCTATTTTGTATATCCTTTGACTTTCTGATCTGCATTATCCATTTACAGTGTAATGTAATGTTAACTGGCCATGATGCTTTTATAAATTTGTAGCTTCTTCTATCAAAATATTTGGTCTATTCAATTAAAAGGGTTTTAGGTACTTGGCACGATAAGGCGTGCACCTAGGAAAATTCCCAGGTAGAAACGGACATGAAAAAAGTCTGACGAAACCGGGACTCGAACCCGGGTCTCCCTTTATTGGGAGACCCGGGTTCGAGTCCCGATTCCGTGAGACATTTCTCCTTGGGAATTTGGTCTATTCATAAAATTTCTTATCTGCGTTATCCATTTACTATATTATGTAATGTTAACCGGTCAAAATGTTTTTGTAAAATGGTAGCTTCTTTTAAACAAAATAAAAGAGCTGTCCTACTCCATTTTTATGAAGTGGAAGTGAATTATCTGCCCATATTTTGTCTATCCATAAAATTTCTTATTTGCATCATCCATCAAATGATGTAAAGTGACATTTATGAACTTAGAAATCGAACTGTCGAAGGTCTTTGTCCTTTCGTTCAAACAAGTTGAGACTTGTAGATTAATGTTGACAATTATTTTTCTACCTCTAAGAGCTCTCTTAGCTCTTCTTGACATCCAGGTAATTTATCGGCCTTTCTGATGCTCTCGCTCGAAGAAAGATAAGCAAGAAGTCATTTATATCGCGAAGAAAGTTTACTTTTCCGAAAAGTGTGCTACAGAGAAACTTTTATTCCTAAATTGCCAGAGAGGAGAACTAAACTTTTTCGAGATTTGAGTTTAATACCTGATTTCTCGGTAACCTTTTCTTTAAATGTCAGGAAGCGTCTGGAGAATTTCAAAGGTCAGTGATGTCCGCTACCCAAAGCATTTAATTAAGGTTGATTCGCATCTTCCTCGAATTCTTTTTCATTTATTTTAGTTTTGGAGGATTGGTTAATTAGAAGAAAGCATATCCCTGATTAAATTATGGAAAGAGGACTGGCGACTTATGACCAGAAAATAGTGAAATGTGAGGCAGTCGTGTAATGAGAGAGAGAGAAAATACATTTTAGTTTCCACAAGAATATTCCTATAATTCTTGTGGGAACCAAAAAGTATTGTAATTCCTAATCTATGACGTTCCACCAATTTAAGCTGGAACGCATCGATTATATTAGTCGTTCATTATTACTTATCGCTTACTTTATTCTCTTTTGTTAAATTTCTACGTAGATTTCCTTTTAAATATTATTGAGAATTCAGGGCTTATGTAGCTAGAAGTAAATGTGATGTTATAAATTTGAACAGTAATATTTTTTAATTATCGTCAATATATATTTATGATAATTATGTCGTATATATTACTAGCATATAATAGTATATACCGTACATCTCGTTAAGGATATTCTAGGTGTAAAATTTTACTTTGTGTATATAAGTTTATGTAATTATAAAATAGAATTACATTGATGGTGTATTTATAAGTATGTGAATATTGCCGTTTATCCTCGTTCATTCCATTACCAATATTTTATTTTTACCTTAATGGATCATGAAATTTATAGCTTTTAGTAAATTTGTTGCTGTTCAGCACTCGTGTTTAAGAATTTCCTTTGCGCTCAAAATTAGCATTCAGGCGGTCTGAAGGACTACCAATTTACGTCATTCTTGCGTTTTATCTTCGTATTTCCTCTTAATGTTCCGTCCTTTCTATCTTTTACCTTGCGTGATCTGAAGGACTTGCCTGACTTTTCCTCATATCTCCCTTCAAGCTCATTCTTTTCCTCGCCATCTATCGGTAAGGAGTCACATGGAAATGAACCCTGTTCGTATCTCTCTGGCATGAAAAATGTGGCAGCTATCATCGATTTGAAATTTGGGAATAGCCCTGGTCCAAAACGCTAGTGATATGTCAATTCTCGCCAAAATCGCTAAAAGGTTAGGGATGGGAAGAGTTTGACTAAATAGAGTCGACTTCGAATATAGAATAGAAGAATCCGTCTTAGAGCCACTCCCGGATATTTTTGGATTCCATCAGAAGAATTTTGAAACATTCCATCGGTAAATAAATGCCTAAGGATTGTTTGCGGAAGTCATATGAGAACTGGAAACCTATGCCGTACTTTCGGAAAAGATGAATATGGACTAGGTTCAACGTAATTTAGGTTTCCCATAAAGTTTAACATATTTGATTTTTTGAGACGGATATTGTGTACCGATATCCTCTTCCATTCGAAATTTTATCCCATATGTACCAATTTTGATCTCTCATCGAAATACATATGTATCTGTAAGCTCACTACATAAATACACAATAATGAACTACTTCCGTTTCGTTTTTGTGTCACAATTAATTCTTGGAAAGAATTTTTTCAGGTTAGCCGTAAGGATAAGACAACGCTAATGGATATTTATACAAACAATTTCGTAGATGGTTTTAGTAGAAGTTATTCAATTTTCGCGTGTGGAATCCAATTATGTTAATTGGTTTTTCAAATAACGCCCTTCGACCGTAATAATGTTTCGAGACAGCCAGATACATTTCGGTTGGAACTGTTCCGTAATAGGAACAAATGGCAGCTTTTCTCACGATACGAAAATAATTAAAAACTTGCTCCGCGTGCGCGGCAATATTTCATAGGGAAAGTGCAGCCAGAAATAAAATGTTGATGATTAATTCGGCGAGTTGAAATAGCGATTCGTGACTCGAATCATATTCGGCGTGTCGAAAATTAGAGAGGCTTACGCACGTTTTGAAACCCCGAGTAAATCGTGCCTAACGAACAATCGTTGCGCATGCTGATATTGGCAAGCGAGGCATTCACTCCGTCCTTCGCATAATGAATACGTCGAAAGGTTTGGCGAAAAATAAGTCATTAAGGCAGAATCTATCGGGACGGAATTATTAAATTTTTAACGGCTCGATAACTTACGCCCGCTTTAACTTTTTATTGTAAAAATCCTCTCCGAATACCCCAATCTCCGCTCGGCTTGCTATTCATAATCTCAATTTTCCTCGTATTATCCCAATTTTCCGGGGACCTTTTGGCTGTAATCGGCTCGTTTCGATGGCCTTAGGGTTCCATCCGATACCGATTTAGTAATTTCGCCGATCTCTTTTGACCTTCCGCTGTGTATATCTCCATATCCCACGTCTCTCTCAACTTTCCGCACGTCCCTCAACTCTCTTTGCCTCTTCATCCTTCTCTCGTTTTCCATGTCGAGGGTTTCCCACGGGTTCCTCAAATTAAGCTGTCCCTTCCAATCCCACCCTCACTCTTTTTGCTCACTCTCACACTTCGTTCCACATTTTTCCCGGTGCCTCCGCGATTCGCTACTTTTTCTCCAATTTTTACAACGAACTTAGTATTATTAGTTGAATACCATTTTTAAATCATTGGAGACGATTCCTTTGTCGCTTGTTAACATACAATAATAATTCTTTCAATTTTAACTCTTATTGACAATTTATTATTTCGTCAGTGAGGGTTGTAATTTACGTAAATAATTCTGTCAGTATTCAACCCAAAGGCCGGTTGGGACCTCATCACCTCTACCATTAGCTATAAAGAGCTTAGCGACGGAGATGAGGAGTGAGGTAGTTTGTCTTTTCTTTCCTCACTGAGTTAGAATGCTATAAGCGAAACAATTCCACGTAAGTGAAGCACAATGACTCCACGAGTAACACTTTTCCTCACACTGCTAAAGGAGAAACCTTGATTAATGTTGTTACTCAGCATCGCTCATACCTCAGTAGATTTCACATCATCACAGACATGGACAAGACGGAGACAAAAGTCAATTAAAGATACATTTTTCTCTATCCCGTACCAAAAGGCAAATGAAAATACTTTATCCATCATGATATGGTAGCAGGACCATGTATTATCTAATGGTAGTATAGCTTATTTACAGTCTTAACTCACGAACTTAAATCATTACCATTCGAAGTTTGTAATTCGAAAAGTTCGTATCTCGAAACACCGTTTCCCACTATATCTTTTCGGTTTTTTCGGTTCGTAACTCAAAATTGTTCGTATTCGGAGGTAAAAATGTAATGTGACAAAAATTTCGTATGTAGAGCGGTTCATAGGTTGAGGTTCTACCCTAATTTATAATTTTCATTCCGTGTAAACATTTTCTCATTTTCATGTTTTTCACTTGGCATAATACCCATTCTTCCAAACATTCATTCCATAAATGTTTATTATTATTTATTGGTGATTTTTATGTAATTTGGTTTGTTCTTTTCATCAAGGTGAATATTGAGAAAACCGGAATCATATCTATTTTGAAATTGCAATTATTAATTTGTGCAATATTTCATTTTCATCTTTTGTTTAATACCAAGCTTTTAATTTACATTCCTATGTGGTTTCTAAAATAGTATCCTTCCGCAATAATCATCAACAAAATATTATTCCACAATTAAACTAAATTTTAACTAAGCTAAGTTAACAAAATTTCATGGGAATTGCGAAGTGTTTAAATTGTGGTGTTCCATGAAGCATGACTGGAGCGTATCGAATATCGATGGATTAAATACCCATGGCGATTAGTAGTTGATGAATCGAGCATGATTCGCTCTTTATGCCATTTAAACCAACGCATATTTTTCCTGTCGATGGGTTTATTTACCAAGCTCATTTACGTAATATTCGGTCCATAACTGTATCGTCACGTTCTTTGTATGCTGTTCGTAAATTTCAGATTAGCTAAGCATTATTGAAATGTGAATTATTTATCGTACCTTCTAAAATATACATAATCTAAAATTGCGTTACTTATTTGCTGCTGGGGATGTCTCTTTTTAACGTATTTTAGTTTTTTATTTCTGTGTTAAAGTTTTCAATTTGCCGGATTTATTTTCGTTAGCGAAGTACACTCTTTCTATTGCATTACGCCCGAGAATTCATTAATCCCTTGAATTTAAGCGCAGAATTCTTTCAGTTGTTGGTAAGTATAGACCGTTTAGCTAATGGCTATCGTGTTGAGGGTCAAAAAAGCAGGGTTTTTTTTTAGGGTTCAACGTGAAAGTTTATAGTAGCAATTTTTTGTTGCTAAATTATTATATACGAGTATATAAATAAATTGTTAAACTCATTTTCAACACCATGTTACGTCCTATATCCCAACATAAAATACTCCATAGGTATATGCCTAAACAGTGTCTTATTACCGGTAGACTTTTGTTATCGAATTCATCGTATGTCGTCAATTCAAAAGTGTTTATTGCACTTATAGAGAACGGTTGATGTAGTTTAGTTTTCGGAAAACACAAAAAAATCCTCATGAAAGGCGGATTTATTATATTTCCTATCGTTTAATCCATTTCTTATTCTAATCCAGATTGACGACTATTTTAAATGACTTTACGAAATGTATTAACAAATTAATTTTCTCATACGGGCATTTGATATGAAACCAATATAGGTTAAAAGAAAAGGAAGTGAATTGGGCACGCAAGTTTTTGTTACGTGCGCCGGTTAGCGTATAAAAACTCGACCGCGGCTGATAAGCCAACTTCTTTAGGCAACGCTATTTATATTGAGGATTTTTTAAGTGCTGCCTTATCTTATGGCGTGACTTTATTAAAAGTGACTACTCATATGAAATATTAACTATATTCCCGATACTTCGATGAACTTTTAATGGTGAATGACGTTCGTTGCAGTTGCTAGATAAGTTGTACATGGGATATTTTATTGCCGGTGTTTCATGTTATTTAAGATATCTTCGAAGATATAATATGGAGTTGTGATTTAAATTTACTGGCAAAGCTATAAAATTTGTTTGAGTATAATTTCAGTTATTGGAAGATTGCATTGAGGCGTTATTTTAGTATAAATCTGTCTATAAATAGAAATCAGTTATGTACCAGTACACGTTTCACTTCTTTATTCAGGAGCAGTTGTGCAATAAGATGTAAGCTGAGGGCATTGTCAAATGTTTGGCCTCTATATAGATACTGCTGATGCACTCTCAACAATTTCAATTCTTTTGATACTAAGATGATTTCAAATTGGGGATCGACATCTGTTCTTTGCTTCTTCAACCTCCAATAATGTAAACTCAATCCAGTCGAGTATTTGTTTTATGGTGCCTTGTCATGTATCTAATCTCAAACAGTGCATCCCTAAGCATGTTGATGTAACGAACCATAGTCTTTATGTATTTAAGATTTCCATTACGCTAAATCTAATTCCCTGTTTTGCATCCCCCAGTCGTGCGCGTACTCGAACCATCGAAGCGGCCTTCCATTCATTAGCCCTCCGAACCTTAGTTTCCGTCCAAATCGCCCCTTTTATTTCCAATATATTCCACCCACGTCTTCTCCGGCTCCCGATCCGACTCATATTCATTTTTGCGGCTAAATCCCGCCTTCGCCATCACTCTTTTCCCCCATTTCCAAGCCACGGACGTGTCGCGCTTACCCATGTTCTCTTTAGCGCGGTCGATGGCCACCAAACTGCCCGGATGGATTCTTGTTTGGCTCGTTTTATGAACAGGATCGTATGCGGGTCCAAAGGAGCACGCTCTTCGGTGTTTGGGTTAAGTGGGACGGCTAGAGTAGCACCCGATTTGTTAAGTGAGCGATGTAGAAGTGGACTCACGCTGTGCAATGTCCGGATATTTACTGTTAGGTAATTGGCTGGTGCTTTTGTAGGTTTTGTTTGGTTTCAATGGAATATATTGCCCTGGTCTTTGAGATGGAACAATAAAGTTAATGGAGGATTTTCAAGCACCCGAAAAGGAAGTCGTGGTCCCGTTGAGGCTTTGTATTTTGTCGGCTCCATGTTCCGATATTTGGCGTAGCTTTTGTGTTCTGAAAGTCACCAGCAAGTTTTATTATAGCAAGTTTATTACTGTATACATTGTCATGAAAACACTCGTAGCGCTTTAGGGAAATTTAAGAAAAAAGTACTGTTATTTTGAAAGAAAGAATACTTAGTAATTTCTTCTGCAGGTTTTTATTCGACTAGTTTCGTCAACGAGTTGGCATCTTCAGGTGAACCTTTGGGCGAATAAAAACCTGATTTGGAAATTACCAAGTATTCTTTCTTTCAGTGTGTATTGAGTGCCACAAAGCCACGCTTGGAAATTTTAACTTTTAAAAAGTACTGGTTTAAGGAAACTTTACATGTCCATAATTATGGAAAATAAATCTCTCGTACACTTCCACAGATTTTCCACAGGCCCTCATTTTAGGCCTGATGATGCTAGCTCGCTAGCGAAACATGTCGCATTAATAAAATCTGTGGAAGTGGATGAGAGATCTCTTTTCCATTACTATGGCCTTCCACGAAGTAACGCCTTCGGATATCGGATCCACCTAAATATTTATTTTCCTGTCTAATTTAAAAAATTTGCAATTATAAGGAAAATCCGCTCTCCGTGTATTTCTTCGATGATATTCTCTTCTAATCTATGCGGAATTGACAGTTGCTCATTAAGTATTTCTCCGTGAGATATGGGCATCCTCTAGCGATTGATTTCCTCATTTTCTGCCTTTTAGTGTCTTAAAATTAGCTCCAAGTGGCACAAGGCCTTCTTTGACCCCTTTTCGTGCTTCCGTATCCCGGTCTCTTTCCTGGGATTGCGGAGGCTGATAGAGAATACGGGAAACTTCCCGGCAGAGTTGCGACTGGTGGGACAAGGGGGCGATTGGAAGTTGAAAGGAGGCTTTGTGCCCTATCGGCCTCTCTCAAGCCTGTGATATGTTGGCGGATTCCGGGAATGTCGATATCTTCGCATAGGATCACTCGGGAGAGTAAATATCGGGGAGTGATGTCTTTCTGTTCCTACGGGTGGTAGTCGAAAAACTTGAGATTCTACGTATTGCAGTCGGCGGTTCCTTATGCTTTCTCTGTGACACACTGTTGGTATCTGTTACTGTGTAAACGCTGGGATAATTATTTGCATTATAGTTTTTCAGGAATTAAATATGGTATCGTGGGAGAGTAATCTCTTCTATTCTTTGCTTATTTAATTAGAGAGGTAATAGTCGTTAAGTTCAGTAAGTAATTACGTAATGGTATCAATTCTTGAAACGTAAATGCGTTCATATTGTATTATACGTACACTAATCTCTTAACATAAGCACATGTTCATGTTTGCTAATTACTATGAGCATTGGGCTCTCTGTTAGCCAAGTGGGTAAGCTTCTCGGGTTCGATTCCCGGTGTAGTTGCAAACGTCATTCTATACTAGTAAATGAGTAAATAACGTCTTCATTTTCGACGAAATTGAGACTGTAAAGTTTCCTGTTTAACCAATAAATATATGTAGATATTTCATGCTAATATAAAGCATTCCTTTGTAAGCTTGTGATATCTTGAATAACTTTTTGATGGAGATGGTTGATATTCTATAGCTTCATTAGGATTGCTGTGATATTTAAAGAATAATTTCGTTATACTTCGTTTCCCAACGCGAAGAAATTTGTATTCTTGCCGCACTACTTCGGAACTTCCTCTCGTTAAATTCTGTGGCGATGCCGTCTTATTTTATTGCGTTATTTTTGAATGGTTGTTAAGGGCTCTATTTCTTTCTTTCTTACTTCTATATAAAGTTGCTGTTACTGGAAAAGTCATCGTTACTTTTTCTCGATGATCAATTTCCGTTTTTGACTAATGAAAAGAACTGCGACCTCTAAAAATAACGAGATTGGCTCGCCATCATTAAGAAGTCTTTTATTTTATTCCACGAACCTCTCCAGAAAGGTGTGCTGCTAATTTTGTCGTGCTCTTGCTTTTTATGAAAAATCCGAATTGTTCGTAGAAATAGCTAATTGAGCCTAGAGGTTTTAACTTAAAAAAATTTGTTTGTTGGACATGAAATCGGATCAAAGCCTAGTTCTTTGTGGATGTTAATCTTCAGTAAGCGATGAAAATTCCAGTAAATGGTATTTTTATATCGACAATCGAATTAAAATGTTCCCGTAAATTTATTTTCCTCCTCCGTGGAGAGCAAAATTCTGGATCGTAATTTTCGGGGAACGAATATGGTCTCATATATTCGAGCGCGATAACTTCCTTTTTCATGATACGGTCGGCGTGGAAAATCCAGTTATCCGAGAGTCTTTCTCGGCAGGGATTTATTTTTCAGCTCGAGGATTTGCGGCGGTGCGTTCGGACATTCGTCAGCGGAGACCCGTTGATGTGTATGTCCCGGGGTAAGGCTGAGCCCAACTGGAGAAGCGATCCCATTTCTATCGATCTGACCGCCGCGGAATCTCGTTGCTATTTTCGGCGAACCTCGATGATTTTCCCCTTCGATCTTCCAGGAAAAAGAGAAATGTTTTTTTTTTTGTCGAAGTTCCTCTCGAGGATGTGACCGCCACGTGATCGTGACAAGTCCCCTGTATCATCCCGTTTTCCCGCGCGGACGTAAAATTTTTCGGTTTGGTCTCGCCCGGTCCCGTACATTTCCTGGGTTCAGCTACCGTATCTGGCCCTGATCTTCGGATAAGGGGAATAGCGGGGTGACCCGGTATATTTATTTTAAGCTTGCCAAAGCGTAGTCTTATCCCAATGATATGATTTTTTTCCGGAAAAGGTGGGAACGGGTATCGATTCTCGCCATCGAAATCGAGTGGTCGCATCGGATTGACTTATGAGTCTTTTTTTGGGATTTAATCATCTCTTGAATTTACTTTTTGGAGTCTTTTCGTCTTATTTTCCCATTCTTGGGCAGAGATTTTATTACCACCAATAAAAGCGCTCTTCATAGGTATATGTGTAGACTGAACCTGATTAAAATATTTACGAAATTTACTGCTAGTATCATTAGATAGATTTTTCAACTTTTAGTCGATACCTTCGTCATATTAAAAATTTCCCTGGTATGGCGATTCAAGAGGAGTGTGAAATTTCACTTACTCCCATTGAAATTGTCCTCTCATAAACAATTTTACTCATATTAATGTATGTTTCATGAGCTAAATACTTAGATATCTCTCTAGCATGCTTATTTCCCACATATTTGTACTTTCATCGTTATAATTTAAGTTTATAGTTGTAGACCATTTAGTGTTAACAGATTTTTGGTGTCGCTCGAGTTGTTTTCCGAAGCTTCTTACGGAATTTTAGTGTTAACGGAATATCAACTACATCGATTGAATTCAGTATAGTTGGATCGCTCTAGCTTAACTATTCGGTATAGCTGGAAGAAATCTGTAACCTCATGGTACGAAAGCGATTTTGAAGATTTAGATTCCATATTTAATTTCCTAATCATCCGTGCCGTAAACTTGCATGAGATGCGAGCATGTCGTACATGTTGCTTTATTTCGTAGTGCGATCGGTGCCCCTCCCTCCTTGTGCCTCCCCCATCTGTGCAATTTCGCCCCTTCCTTCCGCCCTCCCCCGCGCCTCGTTTTCCCGCTTTAATGCGACGCGTCCGTTGCCATGGAGACAGTTCTGCAGCGCTTTGCCCGCCGCGGTCGTTCGCGTTCCCAGTTTGTCCGGGTTTATAGGTGGCAGCACCATCCTCCCGCGTTTATTTTTCCGGAAGGAGTGCTTCCGCGTTTGGCCTCGTGGCGCACAAATCTTCAGGAAGCGTTACTCAATCATACTATCGAAAACTTTTCTCTGGAGATTAGCGTTTAATCGTGGAATGACGTTTTTCTCGGTACGGGATGAATTGATGTAAAAAGTTTATGAGAAAGCCCGGCGAGTTCTAGTTTAGCGAGTGATGGTATACTCCAGCGAAGGAACGTGTTAAACCGAGCAGAAGTATTGTTAAAAGTGCTTCGACAGCTTAGGACATTTCGCACATAGGCCCCCACCGGGAATCGAACCCGGGACCTCTTTCAACGAAGTGGAACGCGTAGCCCATTTGGCTATCCGGGAGCCCACGTGTTAAACCGGAAATGGATCTTGCTTCAAAAAGTTCCAAATTCATTTTTATATATCTGCGTGCTCAGTAGCATGATGCTTATGGTTACTGTAAAAATTAAAATATCTCATGAATTCCAACGATTAATTTTCAGTTTCATTCTGTAAATTTCGAAACATTTTCACAGTATTTTGAAATTGAATGTGTTCTTTTCAGAATACAGCAATCCGTGGCGTTTCATTGGCTTCTACATATCGGTTTCTTCTATTTAAGTATTATTTTTTAATGTAGAGTCTGTGGAAAACTTCTTTTGGACATTTTAAGGTCTTTATTAAGGCGAGATTGAGACTAAAAAGTCTCTTCTTCCATCTAAACTGTCGTCAATGATATTAATAAACCATGAATAAATTTGTAAATAAAAATAGAGAGAAAAACTTTCCAGTTTGTGGTTAAACTGGTTGTTTTAGTGTAGTTACTGGTAAATTTGAATTGCGGTTAAAAAATTTCTCCCATCCCGAAAATTCTTCGTTTCTTATTTTATCGGCGGTAGTACCATAATTTAATGTAAGGTTAGTTTGTAGAGTTTGAAAAGAAAATATTATGGATCCATTGCTGACTCATATGAGAAATGAATATTGTTAAAGATGAATCCCCATGGTTCACTATTTTAGCGTGGCAATTTCGTTGCTTTAAAGCTTCCCGCTAGTTTTATGTATCACGGGCTCTGGAAACAATCGTTTTCCAGCGTCGCGTAGGTCCAAGTTTGGAAAAGATTGCTACTACGTAACTTAGTTTGTGAGTTTCCTCTTAATTGATGTTCCTTTCTTCCTCAGACTTTCGAACAGGTTGGGATAGTATCCCGAAGGTGTATTACAGGCGAAGTGAAAATATGTTCAACCATTTTGTTTCCACTCCCGTTGACAAAATTAATGGGCCATCCGCGTTCTTGCAGACTTCATCGGAGGTCTATGCTGCGCCCTTCAGCTATTTTCCCGAAGTTTTTTGAGATATTTGTCCCGGGCGCTTTGGTAAAGAGAGTCCAATCACTCAAAGCTCGTTTCCTCCGAATCGGGTCCAGCTGCCCTCTTTCCACTGCCATCTGTTGCCTTTCCTCGACCCTCTCAATCACCCTCCATTTGCCTCTTTCTGCAAAATGCCTTCGCACGTTCTTGCCCGCGCTGTTCCGCCTTCCGAGTCATTTGCCGCCATGCCTTGTCAACCTTTATTAATTCCTCAAGATCGGGCAAGTCGCGCCCTCTCCACAGCCCCTTTGCCGTCGCTGTCGCTTTTTGATTTCATGGCGAAGTAAATCAGTCTAATGTCGCCGCCTTACCAAGGTTGCCAACCGTGCGGATTAATTTGCTCTCCTGGGTGATTATCGTTTGGGATCGGTCGTTTTTATTTATGTCGATAGTTCGGTTTTATGAATTTGTCTCGCAGGTTTGGTGTAAAATATCGTTTCAGAATTGGCTCCTACTTTATTCGGTTATTGTTTTCATAACCGCCGTTGTTGTTACCCGCTTTTGTTGCTCAGTTGAATATTTGTATGCATTTACATTGCGAGTAATTGAGTTCGCTGTAGAAGTACAGCATAGGGATAAAGAGAGAAGGGCACACTCAACATAAGATACCCGCAAATTACTTGTGACATTATAAGTGCATGAATAGTAAAGGTTTTTCTTGACTTTTAATTTTCCTGGCAATTAGAGTATATTTATTTATACACTTAAGTCATTCATTCACCTTAGATGCTTAAGAAGAACTAATGGTAACCGTGGATTAGAAATTTATTTTCTGCTTAGAAATCAGTTAATTCTCAATAACACTCAGAAATTTAGTTGTGACTTTCCAAGTACGCCGATGAATTTGCACAGGCTGTAAGCCTCGAATTTTGCAAGTATACTTCCATTTTCTAGTAGTGTATAGTGTGTGCGAATCATACCACCTTCAAAGATTTAAAACTCTGGGTGAGGAAATGATCTACTTCACGGCTTCAGTAGTACTGTGGGAATCTCGTTCAGAAGCATCTGGCATAGTAATTTCCGCCTTTCCGCGGGTACTTAACCCTTTCTTCGAAGTTTCCTATCGATCATTCCACGGATTCGCATATATCCTCTACTCCAAAGCTTTACGAATGTATCCTATATGGATAGTCGCTTAGGAAAGTGTCTTATATCTGGCATTTATGACTTCTTTTTAAAATTGCAGTTCTTAAGTTTATTTTTCCCTTCATATCATGCCTTCTATATCTTATTCGTTACTGTCGTCATTTTCTCAATTTTCTTTTTTCGTATGGTGACCGGTTCTTGCATTAACCTTTTTTTCAGAACCTGAAGCTATTGCTAGACCAAATGTTCGAGTGGCTAATTCTATTCGGAAGTAGAATTTTCTTATCTAATCGAAGTAATATTTTTTACGAGTAACAGCCTTTTTAATTCTGCTCAAAATGTCTACCATGCTCATTCTCCTTTGTAACAGTTATGATATAGCGACGCTACTTTTAAAATTATTAGTTAAATTAAAGTAAACGTAAATAATGTTATTTTGTTCTTTTGCTACTCTGAACTAGAGACTGTTTGCTTGAAGTATAACAAAAGAACCTTTCATATTAAATTTGGTCTTTCTCTATATGTAGCCCTGCAATATCTTACTGTTTATGAGCTTAAAAATTATTTTATTATAGTTTTGCTTTAATATTATAAAAATTATAAGTAAATTTTAGAACTCTTTCGGAGCACGAAAATCCATTATAATACTGCATATTTCAGGTTACTTCTCGGGATAATCTTTTCAAAGTGATGTTCTTCGGATGTTGGCTTACTGGGAGAATTCCATCAGGGATATATTTATATGCAATTTTCACACCACACAGAATGTTATTAAGTAGCTGGTTTCGACAGAATTATGATACTCATGTGTATGGAAACAACATACCGATTTGCTGCTTGATTACTTAATATTAATACTTGTCTGGGCTCTCATCTTTATAGCTCCCTGTACATTATGCCTTGACAACTCTTATTGTTGCATAGCTGTTGTTTATACTTACTGAAGATTCCAATGGGTGTCTTATGGCCGTATTTCTATGCGCCATGCACAAATGGATGAGTCACAGTATGGGGTGCGAGATTTGCGGTCCTCAATTTAGGAAGGCAGTCGGAGGCTAATTTCCGCACGAAAATGGGAGTGCGTTCATCTTCCGCTGGACATCGTTGTGGTGGTGATATTCAAGGGATTTCGTGTGAATGGAATTACCAGTGTTTTATTATTGAAGAGAAGGCTTTTTAGCTCGTTCAAAAGTGCTACTTTCGTGCTTTGCATCTGACCTCGTTACGACGCGTTTTTAGGTTAATTACCTCCATCAGTATTTCAAATGCATTTTTTGCTTGGGATTAAGGAGTTAATTCATGGGTTTTGAACGCTTGTTTACTTATTAAGCGGAGGGGTTGTGTTTCAGGTCTAAATTTTTAGTTGGATGAAGTGAAGATTCTGTAATCTTGGCCGCTTGATAATCGCGTTCTTTATTAAAGGCATTTTTATATTTAAAAAAGATCATGCTCTTATGTCAGAAAAAATATTTTTCTTTGGCAGATTTCGTCCATTTTGTAAGGATAGCGATAAAATGAATTTTACTCATCACCGAGTAATCAATGTAAAACTTTTTATATTCTTCTTTAATGTTATCCCTGTATTGACCTTCGAAGTTACAATTAGTATTACATTTAAAGAGTTCTCTCTTCAAAATCTTGTGCCCAAGCGTTTCGTGTCCTCGACCTATTGTGTACAAATGGAATTTGAGTTGAAACCTTTGGGCTTATGGTCATCGCTGTACAACCTTTCGGGAACCTTCCCAGTGCGAGTTTGTGCAAGGTTGTTGATCCAAGGTCATATGAAAGGAGGGGGGTGCGAATAGATGTGTGCCTGATCAAATCCTGAGTGTACGTTTTCATACCTTGCTAACGAAATATATGATTGGCATTGGCTGTAATTTTAAACCGATATTAAAATTTTTTCTTCGAGTTTCTTCACTATCTTTGCTTTTAGTGTGTAGGAAATTTACGACTGATTCTCATCGCCACTTCTTACGAATTACCGACAATGAGAATTTGCTGGAAAGCTATGATTTTTTTACCAACAATGAGATTCTTGTATGTATACGTGCAATGCCTAAAATGGATCGCTGTTTTTGATGCGATGGTATTGTGGAAGTCCTACCAATCCGATTGCCAATGTCACGGCTGTCTACAACATGTTAATCACTTGAGTAGCTTGTCTGTATCTTACGTTTTTCTCTTTGTACACCCAGCATCCTGTGTGTGGGCCGTGAGGATAAGGTGTTAGATTAAATTGAAACACAATGAAAAAGTTACGCTAGATTTACGTATGGGGAATTATGACAGAGTTATTTGTTATATTATGGAATTCGAGATAGTTAAGGATTGATTACTACTTAGAAAAGTTTTAGCCTTATTGAGTGGACTTTCAATCGACGAAAGTTTTGTTCCATACAAAATAGTAAAAGTTTATCTTTTTATGGTGCCTGAATATTTATTTTCTAAAAATTCTGTCGCGTAATACGACTATCTGAAATTATTCATCGCCTGCCCTTGATTTCATGAAGAATTTTCCCGAAATGTTCCATTTCCTCCGTAATCTGTCCAATACTCCAATGTGATTTTGATGGAGCACGTGAAACATTTGTCGCATTTTTGCTCGAGTGGCTCGCAAGTACAGCATCGAAATCATCGTTCGCCGCCGCAAAATTCAGCCTCTCCGTCTGGCGATCCTCATACGGGTCGCTCCCCCTCTACGACACTACCTCGGACTCGGCGGCTAGGTGGTGCGGAAGGCGCGTGCATCGCCTCCTCGGAGCGGTGCGGGGGAGGGCCCTCAAGAGTGCGCTCGGCCGACCTTGAGACGGAGAGAGAGTGCGAGCACGCTGTCAATGAACTACGGCCGCGTCGGGTGCGACGTTGCCGCCCTGCCCTTCCTGCGCCGCACTCATCGACCGTCCCTGGCCGACACGAGGCAACGCCGCACCCACCGAAAAATCCCTATCCTCTTCGTTGGTGCCATCCCCAACAAACCCCTCGCCAGTTCGTTTGTTTGCAGTTGCGCTTTTTTATCTCGAAGGCATTTCCTCCGTCGCGGCGGAGTCTTCTTTTGTTTTTCCGGAAAATGTTTCGGAAGGACCAAGTTTATTTGGGGGTCTTCATCTTATGCGTCGTCCTCCATCGATTCTTCCCGCGCTTCGTTTAAAAGGCGCGATGTGCTAAGGGGAAGTGTAGGGTGGGCGGCCCGCCAACGTGGTCCGTGTAGCCCGCGGTCAGTTTTGGTTTTCCCCCTTGTGGAAGCGCGGCGTTTGAGGAGCGCTCGCTAGGATAGGCGTTTTAAAATAAGGAGAGACATTTTAGGCTCGTAATAAATTCGGCGCGTAGATGGACGCCGTGGGCGACGGCGCGTGTATATTTAGGTGATGAAGTCGCGGTTGCCAAATGTACCGTAGTGTGTCCGTTTAAATCTAGTTTGCCTTTTATAGGGTTACTAGGCGATAAATAGGGAATAAAACTGGAAATATTTCTTTACTCCCAACATGAACTACTGAGTACAGGTAGCTAAGGGTCGTCCAGCCTGGTTTAGTTATTATTTGAAAGGAGATTACACGGAATGAAACACTACGTAGTATTTCCATCCCAATAATGAGGGAAACTCATCGAAAACGGTACGTCATCTAATTAAAAAGTTATCAAGGCAAAAACGGTGTAAAAAGTTGTCATAAAATACGAGATCGATCAAAGATTTCAACCTGCAACCGTATGGAATTTATTTGCTTTGTAAATTGACGGAGCCTTTACGAAAAGTATTACGAGAAATGTCAAACGCAATTAAAACCAGCAGTAAAAAATCTAGAGCCTCTATCAAAAATTTATTTCCAATTTATATTTCCAGCGATTAAAATAGACCAGCGCGTTCATTATTTGTAATTGACCCTTTTAAATTGTTTATTAGTTTGATTGTATAATATTGCGCTAATTAATTATGATGTCAATTAAGTCACGACGAATAGTAAGTAATAGTACTCAGGTTTGTTTTATGAGGAAATAAAATCTCAGGATTAAGGATCTCAGTTGCATTATTATTATTTATCGTTGTATGACTGACATAAGCGCCCCCCATGTTACATAGGCCGTTCAGACACTGCGAGAAAGATCAGAGAAATAGATGCTAAAACGAATCGATACAAGAATTCATTTTTTCCGCGAACGATACGCGAAAGTAATAGATTAGCGAAGTAAATTCATGGTGTTTGCACCCCCTGCCACACGCCGAAAGGCGGCTTGCAGGGTACTAATGTAGATGTAGATGTATGTAATAGAAGGTAGTTCAGAGGAATTACTTTTCCCTCTTTAGAATCTACGTGATATCCTAGTTATTCATTAAAAGGTTAGCGCATTCTGTGGTGGTTGATGCTCTGGAATTTCAGTCTGCATATGCTCATTAATTGCATGTCGATAGTCTATTAAATAATCACTCTATAAAGGGTTTAATTTTGCTGTTATAATCACGAAATGGTCGTATTTTTTTCTGATGATGTAAACAAATCTCATTTTAGTCCCTTCGAATCATAATATTTTAAGTTGCAAGATGAATAAAGACGCCAGAATACGAACTCCGTTGCATTTTTGTTGGTCATCTTAACGCTTATCACTCGAGTCTTATCGTTCCTATTGGTAATTCGCTTCAGTATTGGGCTTGTTTTCCGTATGCAAAGTTTATTTTCGTTCGTAGAGGCTTCGTCGGGTCGATATCAAGCAGGAAGTGCGACAGACGAAAATTTATTTACATTAGAAGAAAATTTTATCGGGATTTGAACTTCGTGCCTCGCATCCAGATAGATATTTCGTGAAATATGAAGCAATTTCTTATATTCTCCATTTATGTTGAAATTATATGTTCATTGGAAAGCTAATCGTTAATTTGATTTGTCAGATGCGCAAATTTCTGATTCTTTCATATAAAAGGAGCTGATAGTATATCATCGTCTGTGTTCGTTGAGTTACTGCTATTTTAGCGCAAGATACTGTAAGCCCCTCTTTGATTTTTTTTGGATTTCTTGGTTGAATTTAGAAAATATTCAGAAACCATCCTATAGGTTAATTTCAGTTTATCTCATTCATTGAGTTCACTTCAAATTTTCGAACTCTCCAGATTTCCTGCCGCATGATCTGCGTTGTATCCTTAAGTTGTTTCCTCACAATTCTGGCGCAGAGAAAACCTCCTACACGGTCTTTTCCCTCTTTCCATTTGCTAATTCCAACTGTAAACCCACCCACGCAATTTGATGGGATCTCCACTTGGTATGTTAGAGCTTGAGTTCCGGCCTACCTTCAGGGTATCAAAGAAGACTCGGCGTCTGAAGCTACTTTTGCTTTTTTTCTTTTTAGCCTGACGTGAAGTGTTTATGGGCGATGAACAGTTATAAATCTATTCATCCTTCGAAGCTGATAAATCTTATTATCCTTCGAAGGTATGGAATTTTTGAAACGTATGTAAGATGTCAGAATCGGATTAAACAGTCGATTAAATTAAATATTATTTGAATAATATCGTATTTGTTACCTGCTAAAGTTGTTGAATTCGTCGTGATTACAAATTTATTAAGATGTGGATTTCAGAGCTATTGCCTTAAGCTTCCGCTAAAAACTTCAAGAACGGTTTTGGTGAGCTATAGATATAACTCCTTATGTGGTAAATAAATAAATGACGTCTTTATTTTGAGCGAAATTAAGAGTCTCCTCTTCCATTTTATCCATCGTCAATGTAAAATCGATATAATTCTAAAGTATTAATGAAAGATAATAAAAATTGATAGAGGAAAGGAAACATTTAGCTGTGGATTTAAAGTTTACACTTACCATTTAATTATTTAATCGTAAATAATTACTAATTAAATTAGTAACAGTTACGACGATTTAGTGACTTAGTATTTATCAAATTATAATGGACGTGTTTCATAAATCTCAAACATGTTCTGCTATTTGTTTTTCCCGTGTAAGCAGCTTATCCTGGTTATGATTTTATCCAGGATAGATTCTGGACATTAATCGTGATGCCAGTTCTACAAATCCAGATTTATGGTAATTTTAATTAGAATTTATTGCTGAGGAACAGAATGCCTTTTTAAAGCTTCATACTTCGGGTTCACCGTGATGATTCACGATGGTCGTAACTTCCTTGAGTAAGTATGTTTTCTTCCGGCATGAGTCAATCGTTATATCTGCTCCAGAGAACTTCTGATCTCCGTATTAATGCGGCACGTAATGCAGTTCAGGTGAATATTTATGACGTGTTAACAGTTATGTAGCCTTTACGGAAGTCTTTAGCTGCTACATCTCATAAAAATTATTTGTTTCCAAACATTTTGATGTATAATCATTAAATGGCAGAATCTTAAGCGTCAGTCATGAACGAGGTTAAAGGTACGGTTAAGTTACTTTTCGCCCCAGATGAGGTATTTTTTAACGAACCGATTGGCAATGAAATTATTCTAATTACTAGTCAGCTCACGATGTGTCCCGTTTTTTCGGGATTGTCCCAATTTTAACGTATGGCCCCTGACTAATTTTCAGTTGTCTAAGTTTGAAGGAACAACTCCTAGAAGTAGTAAGATGAAAAATATGGAGATTTCATCGAGCAAAACTATTTAAACTAAAATAATAATTATGTTTTGACACTGCACTCAGAGTGTCTGTGGCATGCGAATCTAAATTGGGGAAAATTTTAATGCAATGTCCCTTTTTTACTCAAACGGAAATGTAGGAGTCCCGATTTATTGACGTAATAATACTGTAACTCGAATCATTAGACTGCCAGCCTCGAGTCTTGCTGTTTTTATTCCCGTTGAATTTATTCGTAATCGATTCAAACCTTCTGCAGGACAGAAAAATCCATGTTTTATTATCTTATCATTTTATACCATCGGATTTAATATAGCTAGGCTGTCATCTGACATTCTTATGAACGTATATTACTTGATTATTGCTTTTTCGTTGTTCCAAAGCACGAAAATATCGTGCTTGAGTTTCGGGAAATCCTGAATTAAGTGAAACTACACTTCATTGGGAAGAATACGGAGACTCAATTGCCTTCATCGTTGCCCACCGCTGTCATCTCCGATACGTAATTTAGCTCAGCCTTGATTTATTATCTAAAAATGAAGAACGTGAGGTACATACAGGAGCTTCTAAGCAACTACTTTGTGGAGTAAATTCGCCATGCTTCGTATGAGATCTACCATTTAATCGTTTGAGGAAAATATGAAATTTTTGTAGAGATTACATCTGCAAAGCTTTCCTTGAAATATTGCGTTTTCCGACGGATGTACCGTTACGCTACTTTTTATCTTAAAGGATTCAACTCATCTAATTGAAGAGGATGGAATTTAATGCCTTTAATCAGCCCAAAGTGATTTATTGGATATTTGAGGAAACAATGAAATTCTGTGAGGAAATAAGGAATCTAATTGGAGAAATTGGAGTTGATTTTTCTATATTTATTTCATGACATTATCGAGCTATTCATGTAGTTGGAATTTTTCTGTCTTTTGTTTGGTGAGTATAAGTCGTTGAGGAACATTCTATATGATCATGTTGGTTGATAATTTGACAAAAAATACTATGAGTGGAAACATTACATGTGATTGTAGATCTACGAGCCATTTTCGGCTCTCTCAATAATACTTGTTTTCTATCTCATGGAATAAAATGTGGGATATTTTCCGTAGATCTCTTGCACAGTTTTGGTTATTGAAAAGCGATGAAAGTATCGTAAAAGAAAGAACATTTCGTGATTTCCCTAGCAGATTTTTATTGACCAGTTTCGTCAAAGGATTGAACTGAAGATGTCAAATTTTTGACGAAACTATTCAATTAAAATTGCTGTGAAAACGAATTATTCATTTTTTTAAAGATGTGTGTGAAGTTCCACGAAGTCATGCTTGACCGTATTAATTTTATGATGAAAGTGTCTACCATCCATTTTCATCAGCTGTTAGGCTTCTCATACATGTAGCTGTTATTGTTAGAGAAAAGTATTCGGAAGGTGAATTTGAAGATGTGAACTTTAAAAATCCCTTACAAACCCTCGTGAACCCTTAAAATTACCCTCGTACTCCTTACCACGTTAACAGGCTCACCCTGTGGTACGAGAACTCAAGTTAGAAGACAACCGACTTATTTCTGCGTACTTTTTGTAATATTTAAGTGTTTTAGAACAATGTTTCAAAGGCACTTTAAACGCTTTTCCTTAATATTGCGTAGATAGTTACCCATGGTTGTTGCTGCCTCTTCGATCTCCTCGTAAATCGTCGCCATCAGTGGCGCCAATGCTAAAAATGGTGATGGCAAATCGCGAATCTGCCAGGGCAGGTTTTCATCTGCCTGTTTCGTGCCTCTTGCATTTTTCACGTCCGCTTGTCGACGAAGGAAAGGCTGCCACATGACTCCAAACATCCGCTCCTATATGTCCCTCGAGGGAAGGTTTCTTTCTAGCTGATTGCGTTTTTTCATCCAAGCCACTTACTTCGGCCTCACCTTTCAATTTAATTCAATAGCTTTTATTCTCCGAAAGCATTCGTGCGTAGTATCGTATACAGAGTGTTTTATTTAATGAAGTTGTAGGATTACGATGATGGCCGTACAATAGGTTTGACACATTATCAGATACTCGACTCGATCTGCGTTGTTTCAAGGTTGCAACGCAGTAATATTTTCATCCATTTCAGTGCTACCGCGACGCACTGAGTTCGTATAAGTGCATGTTTTTCGGAGCGTAAATGATTTATGATGCATGATTCATTTCCAAGGCCTCCTAACCTGGACTTGAATTCCGTATCTTGTTATAAAATGGCAATCATCCATTGATCTTTGTGCTTAAGTATTTCGCTTTTTTCTTTCTCTTACTTCGATACTTTTTAGATTCGTAAGCTATACTTATTTTTCTTCAAAGTGGATAAACTCGAGATGTAGTGATACAAATAAAAAACGGCGGAAACGAAGGAAAGAATTTTCACGGTCAAGAGCAATCATTCGATGGAAAGAAAAGCAGGGCATGTTTTTATTTTTATGCAGTGTTTTGTTTTATGCTGTAGAAACTTAGTACCTCTATGGCGTATACTTGTATAGCTGTATACTTGTAAATACGTGAACGTTAGCGATATTTCTGCTCTTTAATTACTGCACGAATTGTGTTTTGATTCCTGCAGGTTTTCCTATCGTATCTATGTTCGCAAGACTTGGTTTTCTCAGCGACTGTTTCCATCAGAAAAATTAAACAAGGAGAACGCGTCCTAAATTTTGTTCAGTTTTTAGGGATTCTTCCTTCTCGTGTGTAGTACATTTTAAAGCGGAGCTTGCATTATAAGAGATCTGAAGCTAATTCTCCATTGTCCGACGATGCATTTCACGTGCCTATCAAATGAAATTTGACTCTTCAATATTACTATCTCTTTCTTCTCGATCATAGAAGCACGGACCATTTAGCATGTGAATTTGAAGCACTCCGAACGAATTTTTCTCTCCAATCGCAATTTGAGCGGTGCGGGATTCCAAAATGGCACGACTCGTTAACTCGCAGGCACTCGCGTTCAGCAATTACTAGTTTTACTTCGAAATAAATTTCGAACGATAATCGATCGCCGCCATACTTCTGAAATGTTTTCAAACATGCCCATCCCTTACACTCCAAACATTATTGGCGAAAAGGTCTGTCGCGACAGGAACGAAGTCGCTAATTAATACCTTCCCGTTCAAATCCCGAGGTGTTATAACTTTTTGATTTATGGCTAACAAGAGGCTTCCTTAGTAATGATCTGAAGAAAGTTCTCGAGGAAAAGAGTTAAAGACCTGTATCGCGTTGTTCATGCGTGTGTTTACGCGCTGAATTATGGCCGAAAGTCGTTTTTTCTCCCGTAAAAGGCGTTGAATGATGCTTCTAAGTCGTGTTTCTTTTATTACACGCGTTAGGACTTGTGAAGTGAGTCGTTATGTATTGGGAAGCATCTCGTTGTAGCGGTTTTTCCAATAATTTTCCTTTTTATGTGAGGATTTTTAAGAACAATATTCAATGTTTTTATTTTTCATTTATTGCTTAAATTTATTTGTTTACTTATTCATTCCTATAGTTGATACACAATTCTAATAATATTCGTTGACACCTTATCAAATATTGATTGTAAATCTTCTTGCTTAACAATATATTGCTGATTTAATTAGCTTCGCATAGGGATGACTATGCTATTTTATAATCGTCGTCTAAGGTAAATTATTTATATTATTGCGTCAGAGCTCTTGGATATTAGCATGATTAATTTTGTCGGTCAGAATTATTTCTGCGTTACTTAAAAATGACAGCTAGATGGGAAAGAAAACCTTCAATCGCACTTTTTTACAGATTTGTTTTCAAATAGAAATTTTCCGTTTTGGCTTATCATTGTCTTCATCAGGTCGAGATATTCGGTCGATTCCGTTTGGAAACTAAATCCCCCCTGGCACACGCCGAAAGGCGGCTAGCATGTATTAATGTAGATGTAAACTTGAGGTAAAAGTTCGGTTAAAAGTTTCCTTTTCCATTATGGATCTCCACTATATGTCGCCTTATTCTGTGAAATGCCTAGTTTATAACAAAAGCGAGCTAGAAATTTGTTTTATCATGATGTAACTAATCCTGTTGATTAGGGTTTGGAAACTTCGTGATGTCATGTCCCCCGTTTCCTCTGGCGACCAAATGGCTCTACCCATAGGAAGCTTCGCATAGCAACATGAAGTAGTAGCGCGGGAATTTTCGCCGTTGTTATTCGAAGGATGTCCTCACTCATCGCTGCAACATTTAGCGATTGTCTTTCCTCGCTATAGAAACAGGTGTTCCTAGTTATCTTCGGCTTTCTTTTCTCCATCGGTCGCTCTCACTTACTTCCGATTGCTCTCCTCACACGAGGCGTCCTTAGGAGCGTCTCGAATGCCTCTTTTTTCCCTTTGAAAACGTGGTTGAGGGACTGGAAAGGAATATAGGCGTTTGTTTGCTTCGCCCACATCGTTTGTGCTCTCGAAATTCCTATGTCGCCATCTTTACACATCTCGTCTTACCTCTTTTCCGATCTCTTCTCCTTGTGTGGTACCCGCAGTCTTTGCTTGTGGATCGAAACCTGAACAGAGAATGGGAAACATTACAAGAAGGATCTCCAGAAATGCCAACCTTCGATGCCCATCCTGACTCTTTTTTATTTCAACTATTAATATTCGCTCAGAGGACCACAATCTTCGTTGGCGATCAGGTTGTGAAATCAGACAGCATTCGTATTCACTGACGATTCTCGCGTCTATTGGACCCATCTCATGTTGTTAACAAATGTGCCTAGATTTCTTTATTCGCTTATTGTAGAGTGAAATTGCATTAACTCTTTGAGTATTTTGACATTACGTAGCTCTAGGGAGCGTTTGAAATCGTGATTTATCAAAGAGAAACTGTTTTATCGTATAAAAACCAACAACGAAAAATTGATTGTTATCCGGTGTAAATTATTTAGAAGTTCAATGAATCGTGGTAAAAAACAGGAATCCGAATTTGCAACATTTATTCAAGGGATAATTTTCACCGAATATTCAAGAAAGATTAAGGGACTGCTCATCCTTCATTATTCCGAGTTCTTTGATAGAGGTTGATGCTCAATGTGGTACACATTCTTATCGAGTCAAATGGCGCAGTCCCTATGATAAGTTAAATTATATAAAACTTTGGTAAGCGTTTTGGAATGTCAAGAAACCTTAAGATATTAATGGCGCGTAAAAATGTTCAACAAACCAACGCAAGATTGCGACAGGGCTTATTATCCTCGTCAATGTTATATTTTCGATAGGGAAGATTGGATTAAATAAGTTAGCAGAGTGAGACTATTATATCAGGTCTACTTGTTTAATTCATAGCAGTTTACCTGTAAATGCGCAAAACAACTTTCCGCTGTTTTAAATACTTTCTTTGTACTTTTCTGTTTGTAAACCAAGGGAAGGAAGAACTCCCATGGGACGATATCTTTGAAGGTCGGCATAGAATGAGGCCAAATTCCATCTAATGTAACCACACAGTCTCCCATGTGCTTTACTGATTATGGCTGGAAAACCATTCATTCTTACCAATAAACAGTATGTTTCCTTCTGTTCCGTTCTTCTTTCGACAAACTAAGTTTTCCTTCCTTCCTATCTTGTCGTACAACTGTAAGCTCTGAATTGTATTAACTAAAAAATCATAATGTTGTGCTAGGTTCTTTAGGTTTACTATACAAGGTTATGGTCTTTTAAGATATCTCTTATGTTATAATATCTCATACGTATTTCATGCCATTCATTAAATGAATCTTGGTTTCGTTCCTTCTGTCGAGTTTCTAACTGATTGTGATTTCGAGTATCGATTCAAATTCTTTGACAGCTTGCCTTCAACGTCACGTTTTCGTTAAGTCATTTCATTTCACACTCATTTATTCCTTCATTAAAACTGACAACTCCCCCGTTTGTTTAGATTATTTATTTAGTTGTATCTTCTCGAGAAGTCTTAGAATTGCCTTAGAGGTTGAGAATGCGTGAAAATGGTCGAGTACTTCGTTCATCTCCAACCGAAAACGACTTAGCTGAAAGAAAGGTGGGAACGATTTTTAGAGATTTTAACAACTTATTTTCAAAAGTAGGCGACTTACGGAGTCATTGCGGTTCCAAATAAAACTCCACTTGAGAATATGACCATAGATGCCATTTTTATTTTCGAAAATGTCGCTAGATGTATCCTGCAATGTAGCTAAAATTTCACTTAACTCAGAAAAATGTCGCTAAAGAAGTATTTAAAAACTAAACGGCTTAAATTCTCTTCTAGAAAAGGATTATTAGTTCAGAAACTACACAATTTAAATTTGTACTACGATATTATGGTTTATATCCACTAATTATAATGCTATTTTAAGTCAAACGTGTTATTTTGAGACTATAGAGGGTCGACGTAATAGAACATACTTCATAGATACAGGATGTCGCTAAAACATAGAAAAAATGTCGCTAAAAGGAGGAAAAAGTCGCTAGATTTAGCGACATAATTGCTAAATTGGCAACTATGAATATGACCGTGATCGTCGAGTAGCATTCTCATGTTTACGCTCTGTCCTGAGGACCTTTCTTTCGTTCTTTTCCTCGGTGATTTATCTACCCGATGCTTGACATTGACAGACCGTGAAAATTCCTCTTCTAGGATTGCGGTTTTTCCAACCTTATCATAGCAATGTTTTTACAGCGTCATTGCGGCTCTAATGTATTCATTCGCGTTGACTAGGAGGCCTTTTAAGTTGCCCCGATATCCGGCTCATTGTCGTCAGAAGGAAAGTGTATTTCCCTGTTTGACTCTTTAATGCGATGAAGGCACGCTCACTAGTCTTACTCAATGGGAACTATATAATTTCACCTGGAACTTACCACCACGTCATAGTCGAAAATATTAAGAGGATCAGCAGATGGTTTTATCGACTTACATATTGCTTATTATATTGCATTTATTTTTCCTTTTATCATTTGTGTTTAAATAAAGAGATGGTACTATGCATATGTAGTATGTGATGTTGCGTTTTTAATTATATTATTCTTTTGTTATGGTTTTTATAAAAATTCTGGCCAGTTTTTGAATTTATCTTTAAAGAGCTGGAATCTTTACTGTATGCAACATACAATTTAAAACTTATTAGCTGTTTTTGTACCTTTGTATTTTATTCTCAAATCACTCCAGGAAGCAAGAATTATAGATTATCATTCCTTTTGTTTTTAGAATTCGTATACAATGCAATTTATTAAATTTCAATTTGCAATTCTTCTTGCTTACAGATCATGCAGTGTCGCAGGCCATGGCAATGGCCCCTAGACGCTCAGGTAGTTTCCCAGGAAGTGACTCTGTGGTGTCAGGAGGTGGTGGAGGTGGAGGAGGAGGTGGTGGAGGCAGTGGAGGAGGTGGCAGCGGAGGAGGAGTGTTGTCCCCACGATCTGCAGAAACTGGTGGGGGAGTCGGTGTAAAAATGGTCGAATACTTGCTTGGTTCATCTCCAACCGGAAAGGACTTGGATCAAAGAATGATGGGATTGAGACTTGTAAGTAGTCGTCAGATGTATCACTTTCACATCTAACATTTCTGCATGATTTGATATGCATCGCCACCCAAAGGCAGAAATTGCTGCTGCCTTTTTCACAGACCTTTTGTCTTTTATGTCATATTTAATTATCACATTTTCTGCATTAGAGTTTCTTTGAGCAATGCTATTCTAAGTTTCTATTCTATTTTCCAACTTGATGATAGTGTTGGAATGTTAGATTTGCTGTACTAATTGCTCTTTAATTGTTGAATCTTTCTCTCTTGACTCATTGGTGATTAATCTTATGTTGATTATTTTTATGCAACTCTACATTAGCTGAACAAACTGCCCATTTCTTGTACAGCCTCAATAGCAGCGTCATTGGATATCAGAGAATCTTGACTGATTATGCGTTTGTCATCTTTATTCATACTTTTTCATTCAGTCACGGTACACACATATGCACACAGTACAGTCACATTCTTATATTTATCAATAAATCTAGTTTAAGACCTTCACACAGATATCTGATGTTCAATTCTGGAATTTCTTTTATCTCTACATCCAGATTCAGTTAACCCTTTTGCTCATTTTCCAAGCTAACTATGTTGGATGTTTTGAAGATGTGATGAAGATATTCTCCGTAGTTAGTAGTATTATGTAGAGCCATAAATATTGAAAAATATCTTTCGATTCCATAGTTTTCATTTATGAATGAATGTACGACTTTAAAGAAGTTGACATTAAATTTTAAGAATAGTTTAGAAAGCATTTTCTTTTCGTTGAAAGAAATTAAAATTTTACTATTAGCGAATTCACTTACTTAGCTTTCCCAGAAAAGTCTGAGTATATGTCTATGTCTATGTGTATACCCTGCTAGCCACCTTTCGGTGTGTGGCAGGGGGAAATGTTGTATCTGATTTATGCTGACTTCTAAACATTATTAATTTCTGTAGCATTCTTTGGAAGAAGTGTCCAATTTGGCTCTACTTCTTTAATTAGGAAAGAAGTATTGTATTGTAGAGATAAAGCACTTTTGTCTAGAATCGTAGAGAATTTACAAAGGACATTGGAGACTGTGTGTCCCAAATTAAAAAGTCTTGGACTTTGAACTTAATTCATTTCATGATCCCTTTCTAAAAATATTTCAGAAATGTCTCTCAAAGTTATGGAATATGAATCAATATGTACCAATGGCATTAAAAATTCCAGTTTCAACAAACAGCAAAGATATGTGATTATTAGAATAAATAAAACTGTCAAATGTCAAAATATAAGTAAAATTTGAAAACTAGCTATGTGAAGTACATATGTAGTTAAATGAAGAGTTAGTTAAACTAACTTTAACAAGGAATGTTGGTTGAGATGCTTCAATAAGGTGCTGTACTGTTTTGGAAAATGGAAGGGTGCTATCTGTTTAGGGATCTTTGTGTAAGTTTGATTTAAGCAGTCTTAAGGAGGATAAAGTTCCTCTAAGAGTTAGTGGTGCATTCCTTCCTTTTTTAATTTGAATAGTTTTTCTTTCCTCTTTCTGTACTAATGAGTTACTATTACTACCATGAATTATTAGGGTGCACAGAAAATAGCATACATTTGCAAGCTAGTGTTTCTACATACATGTAGTCTGGTCATTTTCCCTAACATTTGCCATTTGACTGCTCAAAATCATTAAAACTCTTTTGTAGAAGTTACAAAATGTTTTCTTAAAGATGTTTGCTGTGAAATTCTATCAAGTTGTGCTTTATCATATCATTTTCATTTGACTGCTATTTATCACAATAACTATTCTCTTGTCAAGAATGTATTTTTTTAGTGCAATATTTACGCTCAATTTGCTCTGGAAGTATTTGGAATAAAATTTGTGTTTTATAGATCTATAGACTTTTGCCTCTCTTCTCTTTTCACATCAATTTTCCTTTAATTATTCATCTCTGTCTTCTTTCCATCTATTTATCGTATAAATCAATTTTATCTATTAATCAAGTCAATTCAAGGAGTAACAAGTGTGAAAAATAACGAGACTGGGACTCAAATCCAGGTCTCCCACTTTCCGGGCGGGTATTCTAACCACTGAACTACCATCCCGCATCTCTTACACACTGTTTGGGAATGCTTATCATGGCATGGTAATGGTTAGATAACCTGCCTGTCAAGTGGAATCCTGGTCTTGTCACTATTTTTCACACCTGTTATTCCTTGGGATATAGCTGCACAGCTCTTCAGTGCTTTTTTATTCACCTTTCCCTGATCAATAAAATTTTTTTACACTCTTTTAGTTTTGGATTATATTTCTTATTGTATCCTTTCCCCACTGTATTTGAAAACTTTATTGAGCTCAATCATTTTCATCGCAATAGTTAATACTTTTCTTTTCGTCAAAAGTTATTTTCCTGGTATAATAGACAGGAAAGTGACCTCTTTAACATAGTTTTCAGTTATTAGTTTATTTATTTGTTTTTTGCAATCAATATTCGGATCATTTACTATTATTTCTTTAAAATTAAACCATCTTTTATGTTTGAATCTCATAGTCTTCTCGATCTCTCTCAATAATCTAATCTCAATCTCTTAAAAGAAACATTATGTTTGAATATATTATCATTTTTTCTAATGTATGGCATGGTGAAATATGTAAAGTCCTTGTCTAAGTCAGCTGACTAAACTACTTCTTCATAAATTTCTTATGCCTGTACATATATTAAATTTGCTGTTTGTTTGCATTTTATGATTCATGAGGGGTTCATTTATGTCTTTCATGTTGTACCACATTGTGTCTTCCTTCTGCAAAACTTTTATATGAGCAGATAGCTTATCAGTCCTTGCACAAAGTGCTGAGGATATGTAATCACTGTATATTTTTACAATTTTCCAAATCTTACTCTATCTTCTATCATCACCTAAATTTCCTGGAGTCTTCTTAAGATATCTTCTTTGGAAGTATCTTTGTTTTATTGTAAACTCAATACTTCCTATTGCCTTCAAGATAGAAACTCTTCAAAGATAATATTTATTTTGTAAGAATTATTGTTTTGTGATTCTTTGAGATTTGAAAGCTATTGCATTTTTCATGAAATTTTTATCCGTAAAAGTGTTCTCACTTTTCAGTAATATATTCTCATTCTGCATCAGTGTAAAATTTTCCAAATTCATGAGGGTTTGGAATCAATCTTTGGTATGGCTTAATAAGGATCTGGAAACAAATATGCCTATGTATAGTAATTACTTATGTCTCTCAATTTGCACTCGTGAATGATCTGAATTTTACGCTTGATTCTCCATTACGTAGACTATTGGCACTTATTTAGATGTTGTTTGTGTAGGTGTAGCTTTCTCTTTTTCAGTTGAAATTTTGCTATTTCATGTTCAAATGTCTCATTGATATTAACAAATAATGTTTTTTTATGAATATAAAGTTTCATAAAGTTGTTTGGCAAGTTAAAAATCTTGGGCATTTACACTGCATGTATTGTATGTATGTGGTTAATCTTTCCTGGTTATTTTTTATGTTAATTGCTAAATCCTAAATATAGTAAAGAAATTTTCGTGCATTATATGTGCTTTACTGGCCAACATATCTTTGTAAACTGAAGCATCAAAATATGCAATTAGTAAATTGAAATATACTTATGTTGAAAATTTTGATTGTAATTTGAGGACAGAAATTATCTTTCAATGAAATCTCCATCTTCATGACGTATGATAGCATTGGTCATCATTGTATAAATAAACGTGATGATCATAGGTTTGCTAATCTCTTTTAAATGAATTAGAATGATATCCTCTGCAGTCTCTATAACAAATTTTGTTTAGAAATACGTCCATTGAATTTACAGTATGCACAAAGTCATTTATTTCTTGAAACGAATGTCAACTATTTTATTTCTGATTTCAGAATTCAACAGATTCAGACAAAAAGGACAAAGACAAGGGACAGTCAGCTTCCCCATATGATGGCAGTGGCACTGGTGGTGGAGGTGGAAGTGGTGGTGGCAGTGGCTCTGTCAAGAAAGATGTGGAAAATGGAAATGCAGTTGTACAGACAAATGGAGTTGTGGTAGTTCAGAATGGGGTCGGAGATGACGACAAAGCCTTCAAGTAAGTTCACAACTTAAGGACAATAAGTGTAGATACATGTGTGGATACTCAGTCTAATTGAACATAAATATTGTTATTTGATAAGTTATCAAATCTAAAGCTTTGTTAAAGCAGACTTTGAAGTGAATTCTTCCCTCTAAACCAACTTGTAAAGTTAAGTGAACCCCTACTTTCTTCCTCACTAAGAAGATTTCTGCTTCGTTTTGCTGAAGTAGAAATACATACTGGGGTAAGGACAGTTAAGATGTATGTTGGTAATTTGCTACCCATTCAAAGTGTAAATTTTATTTGAGTTTCATTGTGAGTGATTAATTTGTAAGAGTTGTGTTGAAATTGAATTTGGTAACGTTTTCATAAGAAATATTTAATGATTAAAGTCATTTAGAGACTAAGTATAGTCAATTTCCACCTGTTACAAATTATTCCTTTACTTTGTCATAGTCTTCATATTGCTGCACCTTCCATAGTTATTTGCATTTTTGAATATGAATTCTATAACACTATACCAATTATATAATATACAATTCTATTAACATTATATAGAATACATATCACGTAACTACCTATTTTTCAAACTAACGCTCATAAAATTTGCGCAGATATATCTAGATTTATATTTTTGTTAGCTTATAACTATAACTAAAATTGTTAGACAAAATTATTTCGTTTTTGGGGTAGTATCTCTCTTCTTCCCAAGACTGCGTATCAAACTAATGTAATAGCTATTTTTTTTATTCTCTTTGAATTAATTTTGTTGTTAAGACGACTCTTTCCTTGTTTCATGGACTATACCTTGTAGTTATAATTAGTTGTTACTGTTGGGATAGCTTAAAATCGTTTAATCATCATGAGTACTCTCATCTACTAATTTCAAATACTATATAAGATATTGTTGCAAAAATAAAACTAATATGTGACTTTTATTATATGCCGTTCATTGAAATATCAGTAATATAAGTGACCAATTCTCAAAGTTGAGGTTATCACTTTAGCTAAATACAAAACTAATTATCTTTTACGTAAAAAGAGCAATACTATTCGCTACCTTTCATCTTGTAATAATAGGATTAGAGAAAATTATTTTCTTTGTATTATCACATACTCTGCTAATTGTGGTAGAATTAATGCCATAGTAAAATGTTTGCCCTGACGTAGCGTGCTTGATTGTATTTACTAGGAAATTACGATCATTCCTTGATTCTTGTACAGCTTAACTCCACATTAGTAATCTTTACTGCTGAGTTAATGTAATTACTTTATTGGTTTTAAAAGGTATTTGATATCCATAAAATGCTTTGAATGTTGGTTGTTCGTAAGCTTATGTTAGGCGACTAACTTCGCAGGAACTAAGCGGCTTCTTGTCGCTGCTGCCATCTATCGGATCCTTGGGGTACTAAATCTGTTTAGGTGTTGTTCTTCCGTGCCCGCCATCTTCAGTTTGACTTTCAATGAATAGTGTCCGATTCTCTCATTTCTGGAAATTAGATTTTAGAATGAATAACTCTAGCATCGTGTTAAACTTATGTCATGCAATTAAATTTCCGTGTAAAAGTTTAACTTAAAGTTCACAGAAGTCGACATTCTAAATATTTGTTGTATTTTTCGTGAAGTTTAGGAAATTTTTGGCTATTTATTGTATCGTTATAAATTAAATGTTTTCGCCAATGATGTTTTCAACACGATGCAATTGGGAAATTATTCACTGAGTTTTGTATCACTTTAGGATAAAATGATTACTATAATATAGCATTCTGATTTATATAGGTGAGAAGCTTTTTTTATGAATAATTGTATTTTTAGAAATTTGGATTTAGATTAAGTGTATTGCATTGTACTTTTAACATTTTCAGTATTCCAAAATGCATATAATTGCAGTTAAATGAAATTTTGAGAAGGTTTCTGAGTTATTTAATTCTGTCTTTGCAGAAGGAAGTTATACCATTTTTGTTGTTAAATATATATGTTGTAAACCTTAATAGTAACATTTGAACTGATTAGTAGAAACATTGTTACTCTTTTAGTGAGCCAATTCTCTTTCAATGATTGATTATAATTTTTTTATCTGTCAGTATGTTATAATTAATAATTTTTTTGTTTTGATTTTTAAAAATATTCATGTGTCATTACTGATATTTCTTCAAATATAGAATTGAGTTTTATATCGCTGAAAGCATAAATATTATACTGGATATCTAATAATGTGCTAGGCATTTTCTTAAACGAGATGTTATTAAACATTATTTGCAAATTTTGATTGTTAGTTTTAGAATATATTTTCTATCTCTCTTACTGTCACTCTTTCACCTATTAAACTTAACTTTTCATTTCATTCAATCACGATTGTTTTTTATATTGCAGTCGAACCCCAGGTAGTCGTCAACCATCCCCAGCTGAAGAAGACATGGCTAACAAAAATAGCCAGGTCGTGAAGGAAGAAATAGTTGTTGTCCAGGGAGGAGGTGGTGGAGGAGGTGGAGGTGGAGGAGTTGGCACTGGAAGACCAGGAGTGGTCAATCAGCTTCACCACCCACATCACAATCCACATCACAACCATAGTTACCCTCACCCCCATCTTCCCCCTCACCACCATGGCATCGGGAGCAGCAGCAACAATGGAATTGGCCCTCACCATCAGGTTGGTTCATTGGATCATTTATTTGCTTCTGTTCTACTCAACAATCATAGAAACCACCTTAATCCTGGTGACCAAGCAGAATGAATAATAATTTGCTGCTTACATGATCAACATTTATTAAGAAGCTCCTGTTTAGTAATCTCTGATTCAAAATGAGCAATTTCAGATTTAATTTTGTGAATGGGAAGGATTTATTGACCTATTGTGTTTGGAAATTAGAAAAGGTGGAGCCGAAGTCAATATATTTTCTGAAGAATTGCTATGATAAATCAGTGAGCGTTATTCAGATACTTCAGGATGCTAGATGGGAATCTTTAGAAGTTAGAAGATTTCAGCAAAGGATTAATTTATTGGATAAATTTAGAGAAAACAAGTTCAGAGATGATGTAGCCAATATAATGCATCTGCCATTTTACATAAGCCATTCCAATAGTGAGAGAAAGATCAGGGAAATAGATGCCAGAACAAATCGATTCAAGAACTCAATTCTTCTGCCAACAATTTGCAAAAGTAATGGATTAAGGAAATAGAGTCATGGTATATGCACCCCCTGCCACACTCTTAAAGGTGGCTTGCAAGGTACTGACATAGACCTGTTTTGTCCTTGATGCCAGAAATGGTTATCTGTGATCAATTAATAATATGCTGTAATTTTAACTTGAAAGTTCTGGTGTACGTATAATACCTAATGGTGGGATTGGAAAGGTTAGGTTAACAGTTAAATCAGCTATTTGTTGAGAGTAATGAGTAATTTATGGAATTTTTCAGTACATCGCATAAAATTATTTCCACTCATCATTTGTGACCTGAAAATCAATAGTAGTCACACCTTTTATCCTGAGCAATTTTCTCTAATAAAACTATTCTCTTTGTGTATCTTAACAACAAGTGTCCTATTCCATATCTGAACTCTGAACCTCAATATTGATTGCTTAGCAGGAAAATCCTAAATCCATTTATGCAGGAAGAATTTCTATTGTGACAATTTTTAGTAATAAAATTCTTGTTCCTCTGATTATGTTCTTCTTAATATTCAATATTGGATGATAAGAAAAAGAAATTGATAATTTCTCATCTTGGGAATGGAGGATTAAGGTCAGTCAATGTTTGTAGGTAATTCTCCTTAATTATATTCTCAAATTCAAATTTTATGTAAGTATAGAATTTTAATTTGTCTTGAGGAAAAGATTCTGGTGTATTCTGCTGAGTATGATGCATTCTTCTTGAGTAGGATGTATTTATCTTTATCTCAATCAAATCTAAATAATAAAATGTGTTATTTATTTGTTTGATTGTGTGATTTTAATGCCATGAAATAACTGCTGGTGCCACCTTTCAAAATTACATTCCTAATTTTTCTTATTATTTTACAAGTGTGGTAATATACTTTGTCGTTTGTCCTGGGATAATTCTTTCATTAGTATTCAATCATACAGTAATTTCTAATTGATATTTGAATTATTAGCTGCTGTTTTAAGCTTAATCATTGGTATTTTTTTACTATGCCAGAAATAGTGATAATATAGTGTACAATAATAGTATAATTAGAGTAGGAAAAGGTTATTCAACATTTTTCAACATTTGTGAAGAATTTGCTTGACTTAAACTTCCATCAGCAGTATATTTTTAGTGCAGATTTTAGGTAATTGAAATGTATTGTTTGATAATAGTGCATTCAAAACAGCATTCATGCTTTACTGCTGTGGTTCATTTTTTATAATTCAAATTGTAATTTTAAGATAGATTGTGTAAATGGGTAAATTAAAACTGATAAACAGTCAATGCTTATTAAATTTTGCATAATAATTATCCTTATTGGCTCTTGGAAGGCAGTAATAAATTTTCATTGAATAAGGAGACTTGTAATAGCAAATAACAAATTAAGTAATAGCAAATTTTATTATTCCTTTCACCAATTTTGGTATTATATACATAATCATAGAGCTATTGTAATTATAGTTATTAATATTCCATTTCTGGTGGAGCTGACATTTTCATTTGAGTATGTTTTTGGACATCATATTTAAGCATCAAAAGCATGATAGTTCCTGTAATAGAAGTTTGTGAAAGATGTAGTAACATCTACTGGTTGTGCATATAAATTTACATAATATAATATGAACATCAGAGTACTATGATGTACAATACCATATATAATCTATATGCCCCTGTGTTTCCAAGGCAACATGACTGTTAAGTACAGTTATATAGTGCCAGGCAGATTAAAGCAATATTGTGATGCATTTTTGTCTCTACATTGACGTCCCTTTCTGTTAACAGCAACACCACCAGCCAACCCTTCAGCACCACCCTGTTCATCTTAATCTGGAGAACAGTCACTTTGAGCACGTAATGTTCGATCCAGTGATGAATTTTGGAATGGGGGGAGGTAGCGGAGGCAGTGGGGGTGGTGGAGGCGGTCTTGGTGTAGGAGTCAACAGCAGCGGAGGAGGAGGTGGAGGAGACTCTCCATCTGTCGTTGTCACAGGCTATGGAGGAAACAGTGGAGGAGGAAATATGAACCTTGGCGGAGGAGGAATGGGAGTTGGGCTAGGAGCTGGAGGAGGAGGCATTGGTGGAGGAGGAGGTGGAGGTGCTGGGAATGCAGCTGCTGGAGGGATGCTGCAGCAGATGGACTCCCCAGGAGTTCTCCCACCCAACTTTGATGTACAGGTCAGTTGAATGTATTTTTGTCCACTTTTCTGTTTCTTTCCTGGTGTTTCTGGCTTAACAATTAGAAGGAAATACACGTAACTATCGATTTGTACAATGGTTGATGATAACAGTTTCTGTAAAGATCAAAGAACTATGGCTCAGTTTTGTTTGTATGATGATAAAGTTCCAATTTGTAGGTCTTAATTGTATACACTTGGAATTAAAAATACAAAGTGCATTAATAGTTGTTAGTAATTTGTGTCTAGCAAAACTGCTTTTTTTATTAAGTTGTATTTAACTCAAAGAAAATAAACTTAAGGAAATTACTCATTTTAAAAAGACAGCAGCATCATAAGCAATATACTAATTAAAGAGAAGAAAATTTTGTCTTTTTCGTTCATTTAATTCTTTTTTTTTTATGGTGCTTCCCTTCTCCACCAATTCGTGACACATTATTATGAATTTAAAGAAATTTAATTTATCGTTTAGCATCTATTTTGTGGACTAGTCCTCTTATTTAATGCACAAATGTTATTTTTAATTCCTTTGACACTTTTATTCCTATGGAACCAATCCAATGTCCAAATCAAGGTTTATGTATAACAGGTTAGGATACAGGTATTTGTCCATTAGGACTGCTAGATGTAATAACTACACCTCAACAGAGGTGTCAAATTTATAAAATTGTTTTAATTTGTGTAATATGAAATGACAGGTTGTGTTTGAGGTATTAGGATGTATCAAAACATCGAACACCTGGCAATTTAACTTGACAGCATCATTGCAATCAAAATGTGTGGAGCTCTGGACCCTGCTAGTCGAAAATAATTCATTATTCCCCTTGATGTGGCTACTGAATCATTAATTATTGGCTAAAATGATCCTTCTAAAATATACTACTTGAGAAATTACATTCTGTAAGATATGAGCAAACTGAATTGTTCATTCAGCAGATATCAGTGTTAAAGTTGGATTCTTGGAGTGCCTTTATTTGTAAGAATACTCAATAGAAATGACTCAAATGAGAATTAAAATACATTATTAATAAGTGCACCTCCGTAGGTACTGAACTTTATCATTTTACACTAATGAGAAATTGAGATTTTTCAATCATGGAAAGGGAACCATGGCCATTGTTAAAGTGATTTTGTATTAAGTCAGGCACTGATAGAATGCCTTAAGCTGGAACTTATGCTTATACTGTGCACTCTATAAAAGTAATCAATTTTTAACTTCCTAGTGTAAGAATGTAGATAGGGTTTGATTTATGTTCTCTACCTCAAGTGATCAATGCATTCCTAGTTGCCCATATCAGATAATACTTAATCTTCTGTTGTGATGTGGTAAGGTGCAGAAAACCTGCAGTTATTGGTGCTCTTTTTAAAAGGATTTTATTTTTAGATATTCTTCTTTATTCATTTGGAGATATTAGTGAAGATTTTAGAAGACTTCTTTTGTAAATATTGGTTGAAGATACAATCGAATTATTTTCACTATTGGAGTGTCTGATACTAAGATTGCTTGTAAGTAACCCTATCTCTTTAAGATTTTCTTCATGGAAATCACTTGTCATTAAACATGTCTTTGAGGTTTAAGTTTGTGACATAATATGCACACTTTCATACATACAAATAAGGTATTAGAGATTCATTTCGATGGTAATTTTTATTTCTATCTCTCAGTTGTTTTACCTCTAATATTTCTCCTCATTGACCTTTTGTTAGTTTTATATTTTTTATCTAAGGTAACTTTTTTCATAGATACATACGTTTTAGTCTTGTTGTTAACAATATATTTTCTTAGGTAGACTAAGATAAATTATAGCAGAAAAGTTAGCTTTGTATTTTTCAGTTAGGACTTTGAAAAAAAGCGTTTATAGGGAATCCTTGTTAGTAGTTTGAGAGTTTAAAAATTAAGTTTTGTTTTAAAAAATCATTAAACTTTAATGATAGGATGCTGAAGATCAATCTTAGAAATATCTGAATTATAGAAGGATGTAATATCAGATGAGAATGGAGCTTTAAGAAAGAATTTTGGTTAAGGTTATGTTCCAGCCAAATTTTGGCTGTAATCTTCTTTGCTATCCTTGATGAAGGATTCTTTGGTTTTCAACTTCGTTGTCTCTTTATTTAATGTTAACATTTTGACCTCTGTTCTTCATCCTGAAGATAACTCTGTTGACAGGAAACATCGATATTCATCAAAGAAATATCCCAATTGAGAACTTGAGAAGTCTAAACCTGTGACAGTCACTGGGAGAGCATGAGGTTGCTATTATATTGGTATCCATGCCTTATTATATTCAATTGAAGCATCTTCCTGTAATAGACTATAATGTTTTCATCACTTGCTCCCTATATTTGTCTTCCTCTTTGCTTTTAGTTATGCAGATGTATAAATTTTATAAAGGTGTTGTTTATTCTCAGTTTATTTGAAGCAAGAAAGCTGAGGATCCAAAAAATGTATGTAAAACCTTGGTACATTGTTAAAGTGGCTGAAGTACTATGATGTTGTATCCAGTCTGAGTGTTATATTCAGTTTTAATTAACATAAAAAATCATCGAATAGCAGTTTTCTTAATGATAAGTTTCTGCAGTTTTTAGAATGCTGTCCTTCTTTCATAGGATAATTCAAATTTTCTGAGGCTTTATTATCACAGGTTTTTTTCTCTTCTTGAGTATAAGAATTGAACCACTAAGAAGAGCTTTTTTTGTTGAATCAGGAATTATTAGTGCGTTTTACTACTTCTACCTACTTATATTCAGCAGCAGTATTCTACATGTGCTCTTCTGAAACTTTTCACTGAGTAATCTCCCTTTGCTACCTTGTTATACACATACTATCAGAAGTTGCTACTAATTTGTCCCTGTTTCTTTTTAAATCTGCCCTCATGCTTAATTTACTATTTTATTTGCTCTGAATTTAAGAAGGGTCTTAATAGATTAACGTAAAATCTTTTAATTGTAACATTTTTAATTATTCGTTTTACACTCTTGAGAAACAGATTGAAACGTTAGGATAGCGTACCGTTTTGGGAAAAGGCAAGTCGATTTTTAGTAGATTATTTTAGATCGATAGATCTCAGCAATTCACTCGACAACTATCATTTTAAAAAGTTCAAAACTTGTGTACGTCGCAGCAGAGTTCGTTGGATCCACTACAGGTGGCACTGACTGAACCATTCAGAGCGCCCTCAAACGGTAGTTTAAGAAAACGTTTTCGTAAAAGGCTCAGATTTTCAAATTCCTCCTTGAATATTATTTACGCCCCATTACTGGAATTGTTTGCAGAAAATGTCCGTAATGTCGTTAATTCTGCCGAATATTGTCTTTTATTTTGAGATTCGCCTGTATCGCATATCGCTTTTATAGTTTGACGGTGTCATGTATATTCACATAGGAGTTCATTTCTAAATTACGTTATTTCTGCCAAAAGGACATTTTTTAGTCGTAAAATACGTTTTCAGTCACGAATATGCATACAAATAATTTGTTTCACTAGCTTTTGTTTTGTTAGTTTTGGCTGCGATGTAATTTTTATTACATATCTTCATTGAAAAATCATTCACAAAAATTATGTCTCAGAGCGCTTAAAATTCTTTTAGGCAAATCGCTAGACGTAAAGATTGTTCAAAGAAAATCCTGTACAAATATCCTAGATCAGAAGACAAGTGATTTTACACTTATGTCATTACGAATTATGCTTTTTAGCATTGCGGTCTCAGGCAGTAGTACTGCGGTTTTGTAACTATTTATTACAGGTTTTCCCCATATTGCCTTACTTTTACAATACTACTTAAACATAAGGAAACAAAGAGTTGGGAACAGCAAATGTTTGAGATGAACTCGACGAGTTTTACGTGAGTGCGAGAGTTTTTGTGAAAGTGTTCGTGCATCTGAGTCAATATATTTATTCAATGCATTAAGTTCTACTTTCGTACTTAGTTATGATTTCACACGTATCTATTGTGTCTCGAGTATCTGTCATGGTAACCATGGACAAATAGAGCGTTTAGCGAATGAAGTTCTCACGCTGTCTGACTCGTGGAATTGGTCGTCTACTACTTTAAGGACCTGCAGAAGTTGTCGGACACCTGTAATGTGCCAATGAAATCCTCGCTATTCCGCTTTCACGTTTCTGTCGTAATCGGAAGTCGAGCATGTTGAACATATCGTAAAGCATCCGCCTTTCGCTTTTTTAATTTGAGCATTCCCCTTCAATTTTTTTCGGTCGTTATGGAAGGCAGCGCCTCCCATCTTGCCCTTGGCGCGTTTTATTAAATCCTCCCATTTCATCCTCGCCATTACTCCCTTCATTTCGTTTCTCATCTGTTTCATTTGGTCCTCTTTGGACGATTACAAATATCCCCTCGGTTCCCACCGCACAATATTTCATTCTCCATTACGACCTTTTCCCGCTCATTTTGCGTTCCTCCATAGTTCCCGCGTTTTGACCTCGCAAACTTCCAACTTCCGAGGGCTTATGGAATTATTTACCGAAAAAATTCTCGCCTCCTCCGCTTTATTTCTCGGCGTGACATTTAATTTGCCTCTCTCTGTCGCAGGCGATGTATTTTATTTTTGCGTATATCATTTATATTACCCCAGAAAAAGTTCTTATCTCCCCAGGGTTCTGTTGGCAGGTCGTAAATTAGGCTTATGTTTGATATTTTGATGTAACGCGATGTTGGGAAGGCGTTTACGAAAAGAGGCTCTTGTTTTCCGAAAGGAAGTGCCTTGTGGCTGGTTTTATCTTTCGCGGTCGCGTTGCTTGCGAATTTCCTGCCTCAAGAAGGGACTTTTTGTTATTTTCGCATGGAAAATAAGTATGGGAGGAAGTGCGTCTTTACTTTATATTTCCTGAGGCTGCCGCAGCCTGCAGCCATTATGACGATAAATATTCTGTAAAGAATGCGAGGTTTTTGTAACCAAGTTTTGTATTCTTTTTTGTTAGAATTTTTGTATCTTGCGAAACGTTTCGATGCCCGAATGACCATTCTGATCTGTTTCTAATGCCCCAAGATTGTGTGAGGTCACATAGTCCTGATGAGATGGCTTTTAACATGAAATAACGCTATCATAAGCATATTTTAGTGATTCCATTCTCGAGACGCATCTATTATACGAGATATTCAACTCACTTTCAGGGTATAGTTAAGTGAATTTTTCGACTCAGTTCATTTTTTAATTTTTTTGTGGTATATCTTCTTTTCTATTAGCTATTTAATGTTATAATAACAGTTATTTTTCTCTCCCGGAGATGGTATCGTAGAGGCCGAAATACGTGTTGATAACAATACTGGCAAAGCGCGACCACGGAGAACCAAAACCCATAAAGTTTTAGTTTGTTCGCAAACAACGGCCTTTTGGAACTTTTCTCGAACTAATGTCTTACCACACCCGTGTTCCTGTTCCTCATAGATTTTAGCAATTCATTTATTTATTTTCAAGTTATTGATTTTATTCATCTTTAGCCTCTAGGAATTTTCCTCGTAGAATCGCGTTGTTCAGTATTCAGTTATGACGTATATTTATTTAAAAATTTTTACAGTGGCGGATCCTTTGAGTTGTGGGATCAGCCCATTGTAATTTCAGCCTTAGAAAGGAGAGAAGAATATTTGCTGCCAAAGCCGAATTTGCTCTTTTAATAAAATGTACTTCCGTTTTCCATTAGTTCTCTTCTGTACTCAACTGAATCGTTTTTCTCGGTCGTTTTCTTCGATATTTATTGCTTGAAAGCGTCATACAAACGCTTAGAAAGCGCCCGCGATTTTTTATCTGGATCACAAGATCATCCGAAAATAGAAGTTAAAGTTGGATACCCCAGATTTATCCTGGAGCTTTAATTATTTCTCAAAGTATTCCGAACGTTGACAGAATTACCCTTTCCTTGCTTTAAGATCACATCTTCGAGTACGGTATTATTTCGAATAAAAATAGCAAAACGCATTAGCTAATGGGATAAACCTGTCATGTTTAATCCTTTACTTCGATCTGCGACCTCTAAATGACGCGCGTTGAATTCACATCCGTCATCCACGTTCGAAATTAAATTCTATTGTGGGTTACGGTTAATATTAGGGACCTCAGAAACAGTTATTTTCCTTCAGATCGAATCCGAAGGACGTGGAAGTCAGTCATTCTTATTTTTATTATGTTTGAGCTCTGTTTGAAACTGGTCTTGTAGCTGGTTACTTCCCTGATTATATATTCGAGAATATATTTAATTTTACTACCATAGTTAATTAGAATCAGATATGGCAGTTTAAAGTATAAGCTGTATTACTAGTATATAGAATTACATTGAGATATATAAATTGTCCACAGCTAAAGAGGTAACTTTAGAGTTTATAAGTTTAGATCTTCTTCTTACATATACCATGCATATTCTATAGATGCATTATATCTTCTTCGTTGATAAGGCGTGTGAATATTATATCACATTTTATAAACTTTTTACATTACATTATTTCTTATTGTAATCTGTTAATTACGGCGTTCTACCAAATTTCACCCGGTATATTCAAAGATTCTTTCAAGTTTCGTTTAAATTCTTTGCTATAGTTAGTTTTTTAATTGTACACGTAAGTTTCCAACACTATTGCTTTTAAGGGGAGTTAATTGTTCTCTGTTTTGACCATCGAATCCTATGCCTTGTTTCGAACTGAAGCGAAATTGAATCTTACAATTTTTCAGTACTAAAATAATTTAACTATCTATATTTCATTTTCATATTATTTATTATATGAATCGCTAGGTAATGACTGCTTTTCAGTAAATAGCATAGATCATTGAATTGCCAGAATATCAAATTGAAGGTTATTGTGAATGAAATCGACTATTATGTAACAGTTTATCGCCTTAAACTTTGTACGAACAAACTTAGGTGACGAGTCAACCACCTTACAAATAGCATCACTAGCTATAACATAACTAACAGGATGATAACTCATCTGAGTTTACCATCCTGGACTGATACACTGGATCCCAAAGTCCCTTTCCGATAGTAGTTCAAACACTTCAAATCCTCGTCGCGACGCGTTATCCTTCGGATCCGAAGCCAGAGGTTGAGGAAACAAACGCATTTCTTTCCGTCCTTTTAATATAATCGTGGCTCCGTGATCTCGGATGTTTTATTCTTGGGTCCTTCCCCTCCCTTTTATTTCGGCGGTGGGGCGCCTCTCACCTGCCCCTATTCTCTCACTGCCCGTCGGTCCAATGACGCGAATCCTCACTCTAGCTAGCGCCGCGGGGTGCGTCAGACGCCCTCACACCCCTTTCCATTTCGGCGAGGCCACCCCGAATTTCCCGAACGTGTAGGCGGGCCTTCTAATCCCAGTACTCTTTGTGTTAGTTACGATGGGTTTTTTTCGGGTGGCCTTAACAGAGGTATTTGGCAACGAGCGCCCAGAACGTGGGATAATGGAGTCACTAAGTGAGATATTATGTAAAAAAAGAATTCTTTTTGCGGTTTAATTTTGATTTACGACGTGTTTTTTATCCAAGTTGGCTCATCTTCTTGGATCTCGGTTAATTATGAAATAAAATCGTGAATTTTCAATTCCCTGCTTCTATATCCGATGTTCATTTGCGTGTAAGCCGAGATACTTTTCTTAACGTTCTTCTTTTCCTGCTCTTCGTAAAGGGACAAAAGGATATCAGGTCACTGAACTATGCGATACTAGTTTTAGATATACGATTTTAATGCCACCATCTCGATTAAATATTTTTCTGAGCTGAATTCTTGGTTATTTTACCGAACAATAATGTGGAATACGTAACTCTTAGAATAGTGTTATAACGGGCTCCCTTCTGAATATTTATAATACTTGTTAGTGATTCTACTTTTCGACATGGTGTAAAAGGTATTCGATGTTCGACTCTTTAGAGATAGGTTGTGTTGTTAATTTTCATTACAAATAAAGTTAAAAACGAAAGACTGACATCTTAATATGATTCTCAACTTAATATGACATAGTTATGACTTGATATGATGAAAATTAAAAGTATATTATGTTTGCTGCATTAGAAAGTTATTTTTTCTTTCGGATAGCTATATAATGCAGAATTTTTACTTGTGTACCGAATCTACAGAAGGTGAATTCAAGATTGGTTTGTGGTGTAAAGTGGTGAAACTCTCTCACAATCACAAAACTTTTTCTAACAAGAACAATAATTTTAAAAAAGAAGAATTTATTAGTGATTATTTTTTAATTTCTCTAGCTCTTTATTGTTAGTTAAAAATATTCTGACATTAAGGAGAAATAAAGTGGACTAATACGTCTCATCATCGGACGTACTTTTAGATTGAGTCGAGAAATATGTAGTCGGCCTTACCCATCATGCGGGTGAATCATCGCTTGGAGAACAATTTATAATTGGATTGAAGTTGAACTAGTAATGAAGCGAGTTCATCCCACTAACTTATTCTATATTCCGAAAGTCCCTAATTTCTTCGTTTACGAGTCAGTTGATTGCCTTTGGTCCGGCACCACCCTTGACGTCATCGGGCACGTGCGAATTCTAATTGTGAATATTCCCGAATGGCGTAATTATCGGAAGAGAGCTGCATATTTGGCTCGAGAGCGGGGAATTATTCAGCGATGTCTGCCCGTCACAATTTGTTTTGGCGCATTAATAGATTCCATCCCTTAATAATCTGCGGTCCTTGATCGTCGCCTCACGTTCTTAGTGTTCTTCGCGTGGGTAAAAATAAGGGCGAGGTGACGCACGAAGAGAATGGAGCTGGAAGCTTCGATTCCGTCGAATCAGCGACAAGTCGCCGGAAAGAATCGCCATTCCCTTTTAATTCCGCTCCTTTCCGTTCTATTTGTTTGATTCACAGTCCCAACTCGCACACCTGCCGGTTCGTTATTTTTCTCCTAAACATCGCTCTTTGTTCCGCTTTTATTTGTGTTCTCCTTGGAGGACGCGATGAAGGAGTTAGGGGTTCCTGGCGTACTTTCCCCGATTATAATTATAGACTCGCAAACAGCGGGCGGTTTTGATATTTCTTTCCTTGCTTCGTTGATGGGAAGAAGTTTCTTTGAATCTCGTCCTACTGAGATCATCGTTATTGTTACGGCTGTCTCTGGTTGAAACATTGTGGTAGATGTGATTGAAAGAAAGTCGGTTTTGTTCAGTCTTTGCGAATTTTTTTGTGATAATTTATTAATACCTGAATATTTAAGACCTATAACAAATATAAATTAAATTATATTTAAATTTTGGTTTTTTCGGTCGAATTAGGAGCTGTCGAATGCTTTGTCTACTTCTTGAAAATCCCTTTGATTTGTTTAGATCCACATTATGTAGTAATTTTAGATAACCGGTCATATTTTACTTGTCGTATCGTAACCTGTATCACCATCAGATTTTGATTTGTCTTTAATTAATTTAATCAACATTACCTTCGGATAAAAAATAAAGGTACATCATTTCTTACAGTTGCATAATGCATCTTAGTCAACGTAATGTGTATCCTAATACTTAAATTTTATTTGGAAATTTTCTCCATAGTTTTTGCATGCCAAAGAAAAATTACGCTTGTATATTCACTATAAGATGTTTTAGTGAGCGAAAATTTTTCTGGAAGTCGTCGTGTAATTTTGTTTCTGTGTGTGAAGCATTATAGTAAAGTGACTAAGTATTAGTCAGTGGCGGTATTCTTTAAATTTTCATTTATAAATAACACAGGATAAACTTGCATACATTTAATTAATCAAAAAATTATGCGAAGTTATTTCCGGAACTTAGTTTAACCCGAATGTTACTTTGATAAAATCTTTCCCCTGTAAATTAAAGAATTGCCGTACGTAATAAACAATTTATGAATTACTCCAAATATTATCTAGTGAATTTCATAAAGTTTATTGTTTGGTTAAAGTTGTTATAACTTTCTCTGTCTCATTCGCTTCATCATCTCCAACATTGCCTCTTCTATTGCTCCGTATTCAGCACCTCATAGTAACTCAGGGGAGAGGGTTGTAGATGGGCGATTCTGCTCTGATTTACGCTCACAGGTCTTATTGTTTTCATGGCTTTGGGTAACGTATGCTTTGTTATTGGGATCAGAGAGCATCTCTGGTGTGTGTAGTTTCGCGCATCCATCCTCCAATCGATCCTCAGGGCCCTTTTCCACATTTGGAAGCGCCGCTATTTCCTCCTCTTTACTCTCATCGATGGAGATTTATTGAAATCCGATGGATTTTCATTACGCCCTCGCTGGCTTTAATTCACTCTGATGTCCACCATTTCGTAAACCCGGAAGCTTCTCGATCCTATTTGTTATTCGCTAGAAGTTTCAGCTTTTTAAATATGAGGAGGATAATTTTTCGCCGATTAATTCTTGAAATGGGCCATTTTTTCCAATTTAAAGAGTCTGGAGGGTATGTCTGATCAATTTTCGATTTGAGCGTTAAATTGCCTCGAAGGCTGCGATCTTTAGAGAGTTCGTTGATCCGTGATAAATGCTCTGATGGGAACGATAATACGGATGCCCTCTTATGCTAAATTGTTGGTGTATCCATTGGGGTATGTACGGTTAATTATTAAATGAGGGAGATTCATATTTAGTAATATATGATGCACTTTGAGAGGATGATGAGATATTTTGACAGTTTGTAATTTGTGCGGTACTGTATGAGTCAATTTTTCCTTTTAGCTGTAAAAACGTGGATTTAATGGTAACTGAAATTTTAAAATAATGAAATTATAGTGGGTATTTGGTGAAATTCACCTAGTGAAGGGTGACTGTTAGCCTACTTGTCCGAAATATTGTTTTTAAATTTTGTAAATGATGGAAAAGAAGGATAATTTTTAACAACTAGAATCAAATCAAACTTTAATGCAAAAATCACTGCTCTCTAAACAAGTACTTCAAGAAATTCTTCTACAAGTAGTAGAAGCGATTTAGGGAAGTGATTGCCAGGACGGACGGATTTCTGGTCGTTTTTACCTCGTGTTAGAGAAGCTAATAGTAGTTAGGGTGTGATAGGATTATCGTTGTTTTTACACCCCCTGCCACCTGCCATTTGCGTCTTGCGGGGTTTAACTGTAAATATACTTCAGTAAGCCGTCCCCCCGGGATCCTCTGATATTTTTCGTGAACTTTTTGCCTTTAAAAAATTATCGACCAACGTCATTAGTCGTAATTCAATCAGTATCTCAATCAATCTCTATAGATGATAAAGTTCGTATTTTTCACAAAATTTGCATTCTCAGAGATGCATATACCTGTAATGCCGAATGTGCTAACTGGTCAGTCCTTAATAATCAACTGTTACTTGGTAATCAGATACAAATTGAACAAAGGAAACTGGAGGCGTAAGCAAATGTGTGTGCTGATTAACGAAGACAATGGGTCTTGTTTGGCTTCCGAGCAAGAAATGCATCTGAAAGCACCTCACATTGTTTCGATCACTACCCTCGTCATCCCAACATGTTTACAATTTGCTCATCTAAACTCGGTTACTGTACGCCTTGAGTTTGCTTCTTCGTTTTGGCTTGCGTCTGCATATCTCGCATGAGTTGGATTTGTCGCTTATCTTAGGTTCTTAACCTTCCGATCTCGTTGTTCACTCCTTGTATTCGAATCTGAACGCCCTCTGTTTCGTCGTTTCCTATACATTGTCTTCGAATTTATTTTGTTTATCGCCGCCCATATTTCAAGCTCTCTCGCTTACGTTAATTATCTCGCACGCGGTTTTAACGAATCCAGATTCTTTCTCTTACGCGGTCTTAATTTGGGCGTAATCGCTCCTGTTTGTGTATGTTACTCCCCTCAGAAACGTTATCCCAGGGATTAAGTCGACTTTGAATGGTTTGTGCGCACCGTTTTTGTGTATCCAAACCGGCCAAGATAAATACATCGGCGGCTCATCCTATTCTCGTTCCGGAGTCTTTTGTTTTACCCTGGCGGAGTGAAAGGGTGTCAGTCATTACCGTTAAAGAATATTTCGTACCCTTCACGCGTGGAAAGTTATGTCTATGACGGGGAACAGGGCGCTCTACCGAGTGAATTGATGGCAGGATTGTTGCACCGCTTTATGCCCAGCTGCATTTTAATCTTTCCTTTGGCAATGAGGTCGACTTTTAGGCCTCATAAATAAGTTTTGATCAGCATTGGCCACGCGTGCCTTCAACTATATTTGGTGTAATATATCACGGTGACCGGGATGGGTCGACATGGTGGCATCATACACAGATGCTTCATGTAGCTTACGGAGTGTGTCCGTGGGAAAAAGCGTGGGGGTGTTATTGCGACCCCTGTTTATATTGGATCCTGTTTTTACTGCTGCGATGCCCCTACTACTGCGTTGAATTTTGGCCTACTTATGTATTGTGGAAATAATTATATATGATCGTTTTTCTTGGTCTGCTTTAACCGAGGGAATCACTGGGTTTTTCCCCTTCATATTCGGAACCACTGTTGCGTGATTTGTTTTTCCAATTTATGCGCTTCAACAATTCTTTTTTTAATCCAATAAAATTCTTTCTTCTTCTTTAATTATATGTAAGGGAGTATTTAAGTAAAGGTTATTCGTTACCCATGACGTATTTATGAGTTTTTTCGTGGAAAATTGTGAATAAAAGAATAACATTTATTCTGTGAACGTTCTTGCAGGAATTTGTAAGGAATAAATTCAGTAATGTAGAATTGTTCGCCTTTATTAAGTGAGGACTACGTTTTGTGTTCGGCCTGGAATATAGTTTAATTTCTATCAGACATTATCTCAGTACTTCAAAACTGTTTAATTGCTATTTGAGCGAATATTTACCATTTGTCCATTTTATTTAAAGGTATAATTTATTAAAGTAATGCAAAAGCAGAAAGATTCTTGTTCGTGGAAATACATGAAATAATGTCGCAATATGAAAATGAAAATTGTCTTACCGAGCCTAGTCCTAATTGCGGTCTTTCACCTCTCCGAATCGTAACAATTCGTGTTTTTCTCCATTTCATCACGGAAGGTTTAATCACTGGGAAATGCGATTGTTGGCTTTGCATCGCATGTCACCCGGTCGTAACTTCCCCCGCGCAAGGTTTCATTAATTTCCGAGTGATTCATTTTTGTTATCCACCGTCGGTTATTAAACGGATTTCATTTGTATGACGTGTCATTCGATGGAACAGGACTTTTCCGTCGTTCTTCCGTGTATCCACTGAGTGTCACGAACCAATAAACTATTGAACGCATTCGTAGGTGTTAATGGATAACCGTGGGAAGGCACATGAAAATTTAATTTGTGGTCGTATTGAATTTCTGGTCCGAATGGACCTACCGCAACGAAGTTGATAAAAATCTCGATGATTACTGTCGATGACATGAAAAGGTTTGTTCTGATTTTCTGGAGATGACGTGACTTCGAAAGACTCGAGACATGCCGCTGTGGGGAATATTTTCGTAATCTGCATTGCTTACTTGAGTGAATTGGAGCGAATGGCTTTCAGGTCTTTCAAAAAGGATTGCTTTCCTCGCTTAAAATATTAATTTCGCTAAGAAGGCATTATCTGATGGATAAACAAACGTTTTCTTTACTTAGCTCCACCGTATTATATTTTTTTTATAAGTTAACTGAGCTGTAAAATAAACGGATTACGACTAAGCTATTTAACCTTTCCTTTTAGCTTACGTCTGGTTTATATACAATTGATATAAGCGATTCGTTTCCATTAAAACGAGGGATTTTCTCGTGTTTTTAGAAGTTTCCAGTGCATCGCTTACTGTGACTCACGGCAAATGAGAAATGCTTTCTTCACGGAAGAGTTCTATTCGTTCATTGCCAGTGCATCTTATGATGATCTTGTTGTCCTTGAGGGAGTGAGCCGTTGTGGTTTCAGCCGCAAGCGCGTTATTATCAAAACTGTCCCACCCTGGATATATCTTTAGAATGCTCCAAGGACTCGAACCTGCATCCCCATCCCATTTCTATTCTTCCTCGCACACCTTCCGGTTCGTCCCATTTACTCTTCTTTAGCGAAGATTGAATTGCGACAGTGCGGTCGTTAAGGCGGGGCAAACGGAACGGGCCGTGTATTTTTAATGGGACTCGTTTTTTTGGTGCCCCGGCACCCCTTCCACGCCACTTTCGGATATTTATAGATAGCGGCGAACGCCCCAACGCCTGAGAGATGACGGATTCCCGCTGGCTTCCCTCCTCCGACCCTTGAGGTATTCTCGTTCTTTGCTCCTCACCCGCTATTGTTGGCGAGCTCTTTCTTCTGGCAACCTATCTGCACGCCTCGGAAGCTACAGCTTCTTTTTATCACAATTTTATCTACAAAACCCCACGTTTCGTCTTGGCATCCCCTGGCCTAGGCGACCCTTCACCCTTGGGAGACCAGTCACCCTTTTGTTAGATGTATTCACATGCAGATGCAACCAGGGTTCTCATTCCTAACCGTATATTATCGGAACGCTTTCGCCTTGCAGGTGTGTTATCCATAGGGTATCGGGTATGCTTTAGTTCCAGTTCTCTCGAAACCAAATTTAAGTTCAGCCTCATTTTCGTTTCGACTAAAAACATCAGTTTGTTTTTGTTTATTAATTTAAATTTGTTTTAATTAAGTATACAACGATATTTTTGGTTTAGTGTAAATCCGTTCCGGTCTATAGTATATATATTCTATGGTCTAACATAGTTTGTTTCGGTTTAGGTTTTCGGTTCATTTTCTCTCGACTGTCCCGGTTTAAAGAATTAGATAAATTGCTGAAGGAAAACAAAGGGATTGGGGACGGAATTTCGCTATAAAAGGCTCTTGGCGTAAAGATCTGATTGAGGCCCCAACAAGGAATTTTGAGTAAAAATTCGAACTTTTCATACAATATTCTATCATACATCCCATAGAAATCTCTTTCGCGTCAGTACTGCAAGAATTAACAATCACGTTTTGAATTACCATACATTTTTATAAATTACAATGAATAATGGATAGACATTTTTAATTCTATAGTGACATAGGCAATGTAATATTTTCTATAAAAATATTAACTAGACTTAATCAACAAACATAAAATTCATTACCGAAGCGTAAAACCAAAACAATTTGCTATTGAGTGTTTACTAGCGCAGTCTTATTGAGGCTCCCATGTGAATTAGGCCTTTAGCTAGCGCCTTTTGCGTCTAGTTAGAAATTCGCCCCTGAAAGGGATTGCTGTACCACATAGCCCAATCACCTCCCAACAAATCGAAAACGGGTTCCATTCCACCTGTAAACAGTTAAAGCTTTTCGAAAGACGTTTTTGTTACTTATGTATCCGTATTATTTGAAAGAATCTGCATTTGATCGATGATATATTTGAAGAATAGATTTCCGCTTAAGAAAAGTTCGCGGGACGCAACGTATGAACTGCTAAGTGATATTAGCTATTTTTCGTCTATATCGTAGTTTTTGCATCCTAATACTTTTTCATTAAGCTTTCGGTATTAAAGAATTAGAATTTTTCATCCACAGAGATTTTTACGGCCTTTCGCGGATGGCGAAACCTTCACATCCCTCGTCCATTGTTCTCGAGAAAGCTTACACATCGTCGTGTCATTTTTGCGGTTGCTTGTTTGTTTGCTCGCTCCGCAGGTTTCCGACACGGCGAGCTTTTTTTCTCCGCAGGAAATATGATTTTTGAAGCGTTCATAATGGCAGTTTAATTTTTTTGAGTCGACCGCAGTTGCGTGGTTGTCACTAAGTAGAGGCTTATTTAAAGTTGCGCTTACATCTCTCTAGAATAGAGAATCGCGAGAGTAAAAAGTGTAATTTCGCCTTCGGAAACACCTTTCATCCATAAGTTGAAGATGATTTGAAATATATTACAAACTAAGCAAGGTGCCAGTGTGCTGCTTTCTACTTATGTATTAAAGTCATGAAAAATACTACGAAAAAATTCAGGCATTCGTTTAATATGACGGACTGCATTTTACTGCATCTCGGAGTCCTTTTGTTGACAAGTTTTGCAATTAATTTTCTGAAATAGAAATCCTTTCATCTACAATGGCAAGTAGGTACCTCAGCCTATCTCTAAGTTTGCTTGCAAAAGATATTCATTTTCTGAATGTCGTAGAATCGATTGACGTTTGATGGAGATACTCATATTTTCTCTGGTTAGTCTTTGGTGATACTACAGGTCCAATGTATCTCAAGGCGTCTATGATTCTTAAAATTGAACCAATTCTACGATCTAATATATCAGGTACATCTAGTTTAAACAAGTAGATCTCTTCATTTGTGCCTTTAAAATCGTAAATTATCATATAATTTGAATTAATGAAGTGCTTGGAAATTCTGTCTCTCGATGGAGACCATGATGCTTTAATTCTCAAAAGCGTGTCTAATAGGTGCTTAAGCTAAACAAGGAGAGCTTCTGCAGCGAAGCTTTTTCAAACTGCTGATCCATCTTCAGTTATTTGAAATGTTTTGGAATTTCAAGTACCAACTATTTGTTTGCGATATTTTGGAAATGTTCGCTTTGTAACTCGTTTAAGAATTCAGTTTATTTCGCCAATATGAGCCATGAATAATATAGACTCTGTTTGAAGCTTATTTAACTAGGCACCGAGTGCCAGAAAGTTTGTTATATTGCTCTACGATAAAAATTGGTCGTAAAGTTTCTCAGAATTTTATTCGAGAGAAATGTTATGATATGGTTCCGCCGGTTTTGGCACGTATAACAGGAGTCACGTCAGGGGATGTCTCATATTAATATTGTATCTCCAAGTGTCCACCTGTTCCAATAGTTCTCAGATTCTCTGGAGTTTTATGTTAAGACGAGAATATTCTTCGTTTTATCTTTCGGGGTTATTAAAGTGGTCGTGAAATTCTGTTTATTCTGATTCATAATCTCGGATATAACATGATATCTAAAGTAACACAAGTAAAGAAATGTAACCTCTGTATCCAATGATCATGTATAAAACTATATCGTGTGGTTTTTTATCAGTTTAATATATTTGCTTTTCCTAGCAGGATTTGACAGAGTTTCCGATATCTGTTCAATCAGTTTTCAGTTCTGTATCGTGTTCCTTAAAATCTTAATAATATTGTTGGGTACTTTGTATTTTTATAGATGAAGTGAAAGCTTTTAAGTTGGTACAAATAAATTTTCTTATGAAATTTCATTTATCTCTTACATTTGACCTTAAGAACGTTGACGAATTGTGGAATGCTGCGGAGTTGTCAGCGAATGTTAATAATAACTTGATTAGCAGAAGAAAAAATATTGTTGCTGATAGCCTTTTTGATATTGTAAGGAATGGTTCGGTTTGCCGAAAGATAACTGCCCTAAACAACATTTCTGTGCTTTGATAAGAAAATTTGAGCCATATTGCAAGTTGTTTTTTACTGACGGGTAAAAGCTTTGTATTTATACTGATTCATAATATCGAATTATAGAACATGATAGCTGAAGTAACTTAGAGTAAGTTGTGAAGCTTCATGTTCGAATAAGTAAGTCTATGAATTATCGAAAAGTCAATTCCAGGAGTCGTTTTAAAAAGAAACATTCAGTTAATCATCTTCATAACTGCAATCCTGCCAGTTTTCCCCTTGAATGGAACGGTTTGTCGCTAGTATCCTTGAATGAAATAAGCTCTAATCAACGCGTTAAATCGAAGTTCGCGAAACCTTTTCAAAAAACGCCATCCTTCGCGACTGCAATTACGGAGTCGATGACTTTCAAATTAATGACCCCTAATTGGGCAGACAGTGACGGAAGCGTATTGCGACCGTGAAAATGTAAATGGCGATCCTCTGGCGTACATTGAATGGCTTCGTTTTCCGCACTGCTCATTTCGCTCTGCACTTCGCATCCCGAGCGTGACGCTTCTCTCAACCGCGCTCTCTCCTACTGCTCCTACTTAATGCGACTATTCCTGGATGCTCGCTCGTTTCTGCTCCGCGGCGGACTATCGTGCGCCACAAGTGGGTCCTCGAATCGATGCCATCGTTCTCTGACCACCGACTGTTTCCCCTGCCCTTCCGATGCTGCGGTTCCCAAACCCTCGCTACACGGGGTACTTGGGTGTAATCGGTGGATAAGAAACGAGCCAACGTTGGCTAGTATTTGATTTTTTTTGCTGTGATCTGGAGGATTTCGTGTAAGCTGGCGTACGGATACGTAGGGTGACCTTTCTGTTAACGTTCAAGATGTTATGAGTGAAATGTATGGTAAACTATGTTTTACTTCTTTCGGAATGGACAACGACGTATTCCTGAATCCATGTTTTTAATGCTGATGAAAACTCTTTCTCGTTCGTATCAGAGTATTATCATATAATTAATAATGGAAATCAAAATAGAATCGTGATTAATGGCAATCTATTTCCTTCAATATCTGAATATGGAATTAAAAGCGTTTACGCTTTGCAAATAACCATCTATATATATCTGGACTCGCTGGATTTTTTCTTTTAGAATTCAGCCTTCACTTTCCTTGGTTTAATTTTATATTATTCACGTCGTTGTTTTGTCATCTTTTCTTTTTCATCTGTGCTAAATTTCGGTGGCGGTCGTCTCTCTACCCACGACCTTAAAGATTTCGTGGACTTTATTGTTCGTGTTAAATTTTTTATTTCCCTTGTAGACCACCGCGTTGAAACGGCTACTTCGATGGTTAAGTTTTCCATTTGTTGCGTAAAATGATGAGATTCTGCTTTGTAGCGTTTTACGATAATATTGCTGAATTAACCTTCAAAATTGCAAAATTAAAGTTTCGCAGCAATATTTCTGGTCGAATCTGTTGTTTTTCTTACGTATGATTTACACGCGGCGTTTTATTTATTACTATTTCTTATTTGTTAAAATATGTTGGCAGTTTTAACTCTTGAAACAGTTTTAAATTTTAGATCAAAAGTGTTTGCTAATCTTTTTCCTAGTTTGGTTTCATTAGTACGAAAACTTTTGTTATGCAACTATTTTTAATGATTAAGGTAATATTCAGAAATTTGGATGCGAAGCTAAATCTTATGTGGAACTTAAAATTGGTAATTTTTGTTACCCCTCCAATTTTAGAATTTAGACCAACCTTTTTTCTTGCTAAGGAAGTAAATTCATTAGTTGGGAAAAGGGTTTCATTATGTGGGTTCGAGATGAAAATCTAGTGGAAATAAACTTTACCCCAGAGATCTCAAAGCTAAAATATACGAACTTAAGTTTCCATGTATAGAAAAAGTCATATGTTGCCCTTATCATTTTTTCTTTAATCAGTAAATTTTCTTCATGCGCTAGCATTTGTTTGGAAACGGTCTTTTCGTATTTGCTTCGTTATATTTTCTTATTTCTCGAGGTTTCTCCACGTTTGCCTTCTTTTAGTTTGCTTTTCTCGAGGCACTTAGTGTATTATAAATAAGCCGTTTCTTTTCGTCTCCAATTTTTACGGAATTAAGGTCGCGCTAGTGTTTTCTTTGGGCGGAAAATCGACGCTGGAGGATGTTTTCCCTGCCATTCAGTCCTTGTCGGGATTGACGCATTATTCCACCACTTCGGCGGGACCGTAACTTCATTAATCAATGCACAATCGCATTATCCCCTCAACAGATCAGTGCCAGATTTTATGAAGTTGGTTACGTCAGCTCGTTGCTATAATAGCAGGAAAAGAAAGTTTTGGAAAGAGGACCGTATGCATCAGTCCCTGTTTGGAAGGGAGCCCTCGTGTCAAGACAGGTCTTTTCATTCCTCGCGAGACAATATTTCGAGGAAATAAATCAGCTAAACTTAAGGTGGCCAAATTCTATTTGCGCCGAAGAGAATGGTGCTAACTAATTTGCTCGGTAGTTTTGCCCAGTTAATTTTTTGAGGGGATTATAGGAAATAGTTTCCTTCGTCCAGACGTTAATTTCAGCTCCTCCTGTTTCACAGTTTAGATTGCCAATCTTTCCTTACTCTTAGCTTTGGGATTAGATTTTAAACTGATTTTTTATTTTAATGGGTTATTTTCATTCTTGGGCCCCATACAACGTAAGATACATTTTTAACTCGAAATTTATTCGTTTTCCAGCCTTATTTGAAGTTTTATTAGTTTGTTTAATGGATTCCACTCTCCGGTTTTAGTTCTTCCGCTCTGTCCGAAGGTGTAGCAGTAAGTTTGAAGTAGCCTTTTGGTTTTTTATTCCCCAGAAGTTAAATCTATAAATATAACTTCGGGATACTGTACTACGGCTCTCCCGCCCGTGGTATCGTTGGCTCGAAGGATTTATTTATACCGATCCCGTTCTCTCGAGAATGTTACTTTAATTTTACTCACACCAAGCAGCCGGATTTAAGATCCTTTGTCTTCGATTTGCGCACTATCTATTTGTGATTATATAATTTTTCATTGTGACTTTTCTAGCAGAATCTGTTGTAGAGGTACGAGGAAGAATGAAGTAAATGTTTTTTAATCTCTCGATTCTTTCTCATCGATTACAATTTATATTATGTCTGTTTATGAGCCTGTTTTTAATTCGAGGCTAAAATTATGCAACAATATTTCGTTCTGTATTCATTCATTGGCTTATCATTATCCATGTTTTTATTAAAATTTTCTTAGGTAATGTTTTATCTAATTTTCCCTCGTATCTTTGGTTTTCGGTGTATTTCGATTTATCATTTTGTCGAAATCCACGTTAGGTCCATTGAAATTTATTCGTCGGCATCTTTCTAGGATCCCGACCTTTTTTATCATCCGTCACCATCGGCCTTCATGTCATGTGCTTCATAATGTATATTTAGTCTCATGTTGTTTGATTTAACTTATTTATCCTGAACCTGCGTCATTCGTTCTTTCAGATAGTTTCATTTTTACCATGCGTCAACACTTTTCCTCAAAGCGATTTTCGAGTTAAGAGATTCTTTTCTATCATAATTTTATGCAAAAAGGAGTTTGATGGGGCTTCATGAATATCGAATCCTGAATATCTCTTGAGTTTCAATTTGCCGATCGGAGAATTTCCTCTCGGGAACATTATCGCTTTTTCGATACGGCGAAGTTTATACAGATCTAGAGCGAGTTGACGTTTGGCATTTATTTCCTCGTAAGATTTATTGTTATCTGGTTCTTTCTTTTTTAGCTCCGATATTTTTTAAGGATGTTGGGTAGGAACGTGAATATTTTTTTCATTGAGCGGGTTCCAATAATAGCCGGATATCTGATCAAAGGATTTGTCCAGCATTCTGTTATACTTAGATTTTTATCGCTGCGATGGAGCCTCTAAGAATTTTTGTAACGTTGGTTTTGAATTAAAGGTATCAGGTACCACCTGTGCCATACTTTATCCTATTATATTGTATTAAATCGGGTTTTACGATAAAAATGCTTTTCTTTCATCTCTTTTATATTTTTAGATTGTGTTAGTACCATTCTAGAAAACTGTGGTATCGTATCCTGATCAAAAACGAAGATGAAAGTGCGAAATTTAGAAAAAAATACATTGGCTCTTATATGTATCAGATGATTTCAATCGTGATGAACTTCATTGGAATTAACTTAGTAGAACCGAGTAAACACTTTGTTTCTATTTGCGTTTGATGAATATTTTTGATACATATGGTTATTTTATTTGTTTGTCTGTTTGTAATTTAGTTAGTATTTTCTCTAGCATTCTCTTATAAACTGAAGGCTAGTGTTTCTCGGACGATTGATTAATTGATTTCACCATAACCGTGACCGCTAGCTGCTAAATCTACTAGAACGCCGTGGCGCCTATTATGGGGGAAAATATGGAGAGATTATGTATGTGGTGATACGAGTCGTTTTGCTCTCTGCCATAGTTACTGCACCATTAATGTGCAAAACCCTGGAGATACTCAATAACCCTATTGATTTAAGGTTATTTCGAGATGATCATCCTCTATGCGATGTGTGAGATTATTTAGTGGCAGCTTTGTCTGCCTCCTAGCTTTCTTGTACGTGTTTCAGGATAATTTTTATAGTTTAAGATTTGGATCGAGACTCACGTTTGCAAATCGTAACCTCTCTTTCCTAAAACTCTCGCCGAAGCGTTTGCATTTTTTTTTGGAAATTCTCTCTTGTCAGTAAGTGACTCATAACTAAGCAGTTCCTTATAAACGGAAAAGAGGTACTTCAAAGGAATTCCGCCTCTATTTTAGTGCTGGAAATAATGCATTCGATAGTCGAATGCCTGCGCTTTTTCGCTACCGTTTCATGTACACAGCCTTTCGTATTCTACGCCCAAATATTTTGGGACTCTCCAGCGATCTTCTTTAGGCGCTTTTTCATTTCGTAACGTTTCCTAATAGACATTTATTGATGCGGAGCCTCGTAAACCAATGACTCCTACGCCTCGGAACGTTGCTTGGCTGTTTCCTTTACCCGTAACACTTTGAGGAACTTTGGATCGCTTCTCCATAACTACGTTATTTTAAGTGGGAAGTGGGGCGATCGAGAGTGGAACGCTCTCAGGAAAGGTGGAGGAGCTTCATGGTGCAGTCTCAATTCTTACCTCCGCCAATGTGGCGTCGGCTCTTATTATTCATGAAAATTACTGTTTTGAGGGAGAATTGGCGACCCAAGTTGTACCTCTTTTCGTCTCTGTGCGTCTTTTGCTATTCATGTCTTTTCCTCTCAAGTCTCTAAAAGTGGAATTGCCGGGAAGGAATATTTGATGGGTAACTTCAGTTTTCGCGTATGCTGTTACTGATTATGCAAGGAGGATTATCTCTTAATTTAATGTAAAATACTTGAAATTATCGTTTGTCTTGGTGGAATGATCGACCAAGTATGCAGTATTCTATTCAGAAATCTCAAGGAGAGGGGTTTTACGGACTTAAGGATCCATGTCGATTAGGGTGGGTACTATTTATATTGGTAAATGGAGCTTTATAAGCACTCAATATTGAGTTAATGTATCTGCGCATTATTCTCAGGAAAAAGAATTATCACACCTGTATAAGAGTAGAGTTAAAGTAACTTTTCGCCTAATACTGATGAGGGAAAAAAAATTAATAGGGTCTAGCGTAACTTCCTGGAATTTCACACATATGTTTAGTGAAAGAACGTCAACGAGTTGACATTCAGCATGCAAGTAATATTTATTACTTCTAATTCTTACGGAATATAACTTCCATATAGGCTGTTTTAGTAACAGTACGTCATTCTCGTTATCTATCTTGATCATCCCGTTATGCTTTCGCATCAGAAGAAAATGAAGTTACGGCATTGCTGATTATCTAGTCGCAAAATAGATAATAAATTATTTAAGTATAGTAATTTATATGGTATAGTATACGTGTGGTATGTATGCAAAATATGATTTTTACCGCACTATAGTTACGTTGCGCGCGTTTTATTGAGTCGAGAACTTCCAAGGTGAGCGAACGCTCAAAAGGAGAGGTAATTTATGCCCCTGCATCTTATACAGCCGGTGGTACGCAATTTGAGTCTGTTCTATCTTTTGAGTAGATATTGATTTTCTTTGATTGGATTAGTGTGGCTCCTCAGTGAGATTTGGTCTTAAATCGACTTTCATCATGGGATGTATAAAGGAACCGTCGCTTAACTCATAGAGTATTACTTCTCGTCATGTTTGTTTCGCGTTGAAGAATTTATGCGATGTTTGCAGTGGTAATATAACTACTTATGCCTATTTTGGCGCATCTTCTATGTCGAATAGTATGAAAGGGTCATCATCGTATTTAGAAGTTTCCAACTCTCGCCTGATTTTTACTTTTCAAATTCTGGTAAAGGATAGAACCGAACATATCAGTGCAATTTCAGCTATTCGTCTTCTTGCGTATATCCTTATTGTACTCGGGAAATGCAAAGAATCCATCAGTTTTGAAGTTAGCCGACCGCCTCATCGTTCCAGGAACGTTCTGAACAGTTTAAGACTTTTTCATCCTTTTCTTTTCCCGGAGGTTGTTTCCGGGTGGTTAAAGGGGCTCGAAACATTCTTGCCAAAATAGTCTCGAGGCGGAATTTGCGAAAAGAATGGTTTGCGGTGCGAGAAATCGCATTGTTTGGAGGGAACGAATAGGCTCATTTATAACCCTCCTTGATGGCTCTGGAAGCTCACCAATTTCTCCAGCAGTTCTCGTTTTGTGACTTACGGCGTGTGGCTCCCGCGGTTAAATGGCGCGCGAAAACGATTATGACTATTTGCATGAAAAATGGTTCCCGTGGCATCCATAAACGCCCCCTGCTTCGGATTATTGAAAGTTGCCGCTATTTCAAGAGTTGCTCGATCGAATTAAACGGTGTTTATCTTTGCGATGGAATGGAAGTTTTCTATTATTCACAGTAGAGATTCTTTGATCGTTTACCCCAAGCAGGTTTTAGGACTACGCGGTGTTTTTTATAGTGGTTCGGGTGTTTTATCGCTAGCATAATATTTTTACGGGCGCGTATCTTGATTGGATGATGATGAAGACATCTTTGGTTTACACAAGGAAAAAAGAAGTGTGTTGAATGGGGAAAATTTTGTTCAAATGTTTAAAATAAGTTTTTGGTACGTGATTACTAATCATAGTAGAGATTTGGAATTTCACTTGGTGAAGCTGTTGGTTTTGGTCGAAATTAATCTTTCCTCAAATATTTTACTGCGAATAGTAAGTCAAACGAATGATTTGTCGCATTGCCAGAAGTCATTTGCTTTACTGTATCTTTTAACATTTTGGGTGGTTATTAGTGGATATTTTTGTGGATACATTGGAATTCCTCTTTTCTGTTCGGGCTTGGACTGTGTTCCTGGTAAGAATTGCTGTTGGTTGTTTTCTATTATCGCAAGAATATTCTTTTCAATAGCCTTTTCGAGACTCCAAGATTTTTGTTGAATATGTCCTGCAAAACTTCTGTTTTAAAGAAAGTTGTTGTTGTCCGATTTTAATGTTTCAAAATATTGAAATGAATGAGACATCTCATTCTCCAGCAGTGTCTTACGGCTTGTTTGGAGATTACTTCTGCTGAAATGAATTATATTAATGTAATTTATTATATTGTCCGCATTCGGAATGCCAATTTAATAGAGCCATAAAACATGGCAGTGAGCAAGTTTTTTTTCTTGAAATTCGTGGCTTATTGTCTTGTGGAAGAATTCCCCAGACATAACTTACACACCAATGTATCTTTGTACGCGGCCTTTGCTCTCTATTCGTCATTTCGGCTCCTTTAATCAGACCCAAGATATATTTCTTTTCTCGGTCTGCTGCTTGGATAACTTTGGAGATAACTAATTTTTCATTGAATTTCTCGCTGAGATATTAAGACACCCTAGCGAATGCTATAACAAATTAACCCTTCCTTCCTGTCCGTCCTTCTTACCACGGAAATGAGAGGAGATAAACCGACTCCGTTTCGAACAATTATTTTTGAAATGGTGCCATCTTCTCGCTCATTTCCTTTTATCGCGCTAAAAAAAGCGCCGTCTTGAAGGCTTCTTTAATTCACGGATTGTATTTTCCTCAATTAATGCCTTCGTGTTAACCGAATGGCCCCATGGCCATAAATTCCCAGATAACTCCCCAACAGGAAAAATCGTAAGGAGATGCCCATGGCCTCACATCCGTTCCTTTCCTTCGCATATATCTGATTCGACAGCATATTTTCTTCTTTTTATAGAACACAGGCTGAGCGTAAGTTTGGATTTCCTTTTCCCTTGTATGAAGATAAAACGATGTCTAGTCTGGGCACGTGGCTTTTTTCCTCCTAAGGGCATCCGTAAGTTCCATTCCCCTCGAAAAGTATTTGCGCTCATCTCGCCTCAGTTTTATGTTGTTATTTTTACGTTTAGTCATAAATTCGGTGGAAGTAAACAGCGTGGCGAAGAGAGGGCAGAAGCGCTTTTGGTGGCCCATGAAAGAACTTCATCGCTCAGGCAATACCAAGGAGAGCGGCGTAAAGGAGGAGATTTGATGGCGAAGTGAAGGCCTGGGCTGCAAAGTTAACGAAATTTTCTCGAGAAATGGAGAAAGTATTCCGAAAGGGCGCAATCCGTGATAGCGGTCGAAAAACAAGGAAATACATGAGCATCGAGGGTAATGACTCCAGAAGCATGACGAGCCATTCAGGATTGCTTTACTTTTAATTGACGTGGGTGCCTTAATTATACTTTCCTTATTGCGTTACCATGTTATGACGTGGTTTACTCATTCAAACAGCCTGATTGGCGTGTTTAGGTTAATGACGATGTGATAATCGCTACAGGCGAGCAATAGTGAATGGAAGACGATCACTGCTGTAATGAGTTGATTTTTTCTCCTTTATTATGAAGAGTTAATTTTACTTCGAATTCTTTTTTATTTATCCTAGATTAGATTTTCGATGTTGTATCAAGGACTATTTTTTGTAAATTCTTAAATCGGGAATCGATATGGTAGTGAGATCTAAACTATTCCAACATTTAATTATGGGTATGGATTGAAGTTAATCATTATGATTGTTATAATAAGAACTGCAAAGACTCAGAGAGGAGCCCTATGTCGTTAGGAAAATGACAGAAAGATGGATTTATGCTTTTATAGTTCAGCAAAACATGCGTCCGAAATGATTGAAATGAAGCCATATTCCCAAGGAAAACGCTGGAGTCTTCCGCTGGTGGAAGATTCCAAGTTTTTTCCTTACCTGATCCTGTCAAACTTTTTTCATGTCCTTGGGATTTTTCTTAGGTTCACGTCTTAAAGTGCAAAGTTACCTCTAGCCTTTTCCTTGTATGGCATATTCATTGAATTTATGAGAATATAACAGCAATAAAAAAGGTACAGCTAAATTTAGAGAGAATAAACTGCTTTTACTCAGTTTCTGCTATGATCGTTATACACTGCAAAAAATAACTGTCACCCACTATTTTTTTTCATATAAGTAGGGTATACTTAGAGAAATTGTTACCATAATTTCTAATTTTCTACATTTTGTTAATATTTTAAGGAAGTATTAGGGTTAAGGTAAAAACTTCTCGTACAGGCTTGTACCCTTAAACCCTAAGGAGGAAAGGAAAGGAAACATTTAGGCTGAAGCTCCATCGCAATAACTCTTGGTTAAATTTTTAATTAATCCCCGAACGATTTTCCCATTTCTGTCATCTCCGGGACGCCTAAGGTAAATTTTCTGAGCACGGTCGCAATTGCTCCATACACTTGATTTGCATTTTTTGTTATCGCGCATGCATTCCTTCGAATGCTAATTCCTTTCGTTGGTTCGTCGAACTCCTCGTTTAACTAGAGGAAGAGCAAGTCACGTCCGGGGATTTCCGCTGCGATGTATCGGAAGAGGAGTTCCATAAAACCACGCAAGCCGTTGAAAGGTTAACGATGCAAGCCGTGGTTGCGCAAGACTCACTTTTTCCTGCTCGGATTTCGAATCCTCCATTTCCGATCTCTTCCGCCCGATGCTTATCAATGGCTAATTGCGTTTTCCCGTTCCCTTTTAATTGCGCGACATAATCACCGGCTCATTCACGGTCTGATAAATAATTTAAGGAGTCTGGAAGGAGCTTAAGGAGCTTCGTGCTGTTCTTTCTCCCTTAAGCCCGCTTCACGCTCTCCCAACCATGCTTCAAGAAGCTCCATCTTCTTTCTTCCGTTTCTTCCTTTCGAATCTCGTTCCTTTTCCATGTCAAAGCTCACGCACCGGCGATGTCTTATCATGCTTCGGAAGATATTCAGTGTTTCCCGTTGAAGACATCTTTTGACGGCTTGGCTGAGTGTATTTTTTCTCCGGGGACCTGCAGCGCATTGTTTGAGTTTACTTCCTCGAGGGCCGCACAGGTATTAGGGTCAGATGCCTCAGCGAGGAAAATCCTTGCATCTTGATGTAACCCTTTTGGAAGCTTCCCAACTCGAGAAGTAATCGTAGTGTGGCTTGTTTTCTATTTCTTATGAATGGAAGTGTTTACTTCATAGTTCTCGGGAACTATTTCTCGTTCTTTAGCTGATGAAGTCTCTTCTTATTCTGTTTCCATTTTCACGCATGAAATTAGTCTTTGATTTATTGGAGTCGTTTTGAAATGATATCCTCGTGAATGTTGCTTATAGGGCAATTTGGGCGTGGCGTATTCTATTACTCTCTAAATTAAAATAGATATATTTCTGATGTAAATTATTTCTACTTTAAGTAAAAGATGGGTTATTGCTAATGGATTATTGGTAAGGTTCTATTCTTTGTTCGTTGACGTATTTTTGAATTTTTTGCGTAATATTCAAAATTATTCTTCTTTATCACCTGAACTTCACTTGTATTTACTATTATGTTATGTGTTAAACGGAATAAATCTTTAATACATTGCTTAGGTACTCGCATTTTTTGCAAGGATGTAGTGATTATCTTGTATTTCTTTCAGAATCGAAAGCGACTGGTATTAATTATCCCATGCGGAAATTGTATATCTATGTTAATTTAGCGATTTTAAAATGTATATATTGCATTAGAGTTTATATAGATCAGATTCAACTTCACATGAAATTATTTATTAGACTTGATATTTTTTATTTAGTACCTATCAATTGCTGTGTTACTGCAGGAACGTGACTTAATATGTCTTGATGGTTTCTCTGAAATGAAATGAAAGACTGAAGTGACCCGAGAAAACTTATTAATTATTTAGCCTTTTTCCTTGATTCCTTACCGAATTTCAAAGTATCTCCAGTAAAAAGAGGTGTTTTAGTTAGAGTGCCTCTGAAAAAATATCCCCTAAGATATGCTTTTAACAAATATTAGAGTTATTATGACCTCAAAATTTCAGCGATGCGTGTCACAAACATCCATTCGCTCAATTCGTAATTTCGTTGTTCTAGAAGTCTTCCAAACAGTTTAGTTTACACGAATCGATTAATTTAGTAGTAGTAGTAGTAGTATTGTTAAAAGTGCTTCGACGGCTTAGGTCATTTCGCACGTAGGCTCCTACTTGGAATCGAACCCGGGACCGCTTTCACTGAAGTCGAACGCGTTGCCCACTTGGCTAATCGATTAATTTCTTTGTTCGATTTATGCACTTGTTTTCCGGAACTACATCCGATAGTCGTCCTTTCCGGAGATAGTTTCCTTGACGTAATTTCGACCACCTATATTTAGAAATTGTTCCGTCGTGTGTCGTTCCATTAGAAGCACGAGCTTGGTTTCGAAACAGGCGGAGTGTTCCCAGAGTAGCTCTTCGCTAGATTTGTTGAAAGCAGTCATTATCGTCTCGCTCGTATTCCTCCCGTCTTGATGAATTTTGGCGCATAGAGCTCTCCAAGTGGAATGCCATGTTGCGGATCTGCGAGCAGAAATGAGAAAAACTGCAGCGTGATGATGTTGACCATCGATGTCTTTTTAATTTTCAAAAAGTTACATAATTCAGGTAGCGGATTATATTTTCTGGTTAGACGTTAAAAATTACATTTTTGGTAAACATGAAAAGATCGTTAAAAATAGGAGATTTAACATAAATATCTTGGTGTAAAATTTAACCTTCCTTACATGCTATTCTATGAATCAGTTGTATATCGGTCCTATGTCACGTTTCAGCTACTTTGTTTTCCTTCACAATGGGCTTCCTCGCACCCAATCTATTTTTAACCAAATTAACCTTTGATGAACAATATTTGCATCAGATTTCGGTTAGTAATTTTCGGAGAAATGGTAGTTTCAGCTTAATCAGAAGCAAGGCGAACTTTGGTGCCTTCTGGGTTCTAGATCAACATGCATTAATATTTCTATGCGCTCAAGCGAGAAATTCTTATCTGTATCCTATTGGGTTAATTATTAATTCGTTTCACGGCCCACAGTAGTAGTAAAATGTTTCAACTCAATGTTACTTGAGGGAGGCAAAGGTAGTACTTAGGTGAACGCTAAAACTATAACTACATTGGCAAAACACAAATACTTTCTTATGCCAGATTTGGTCACGAGACTTCTCAACTCCTTCGTGATCAGTTAAGAAAAAAATGTTGTAGTTAATACGAAGATATCGCTGTTCCACCGTAGGAAAAAATCTTTAAATGTTGAGGAGAGGAGAATTTTATGAAAAAATATTTTGTCTTGTGATGTGCATCAATATCAATATTTTCTAAAACAGGAGAAGCAGTAAGTTTTGGGAGATCATGGACAGATTGAGTTTCATCTCGTCCATTTATTACTTATTTAAAATCTGTGGCTAAATTACTCTCTATTGTCTATACTTCCAGCTTTTGTTCTGATTGTTGCGTTTTTCCACCTAAAGTTTAATAAATATTCTCAGTTTGAAAGTCTGTGTACCCCTCGTTTCAATACCGAAAGACGTCCCGCAGTAATTATCTTAAAACATTTCACGCGTTGACAGTTTTTAGAATCCGGACCACAAATCACTCGGAACAAGGGCCTCGAATACCGGAACGTATGCCATGCCCGCATTTAATTCACTTATTCAAGTGACGTCCCCCTCTCGTTCTCAAGCGACGCGCCCTTGAGATGTCATTCCGGCGAGAGTGGGCCATCGAGACCAATCACGAAAGCCTTTCTGCCGGCGCCATTATCGGATTCTCGCGCCCTCTTCTTTCCATTCTTAGCCTAGGGCCAATCATATCTCGGGATCGTGGAGACCTCCCTCAAAACGCGGTGCGTGTTTCTTGAACATCTTGTCGGACCGGAAGGCCCACGGTCCTCCTGGAACAAACCTTTATCCCCCCTTATCAAGGTTCGCTTCGCTCAGTTGGGTCGTGGAGTACATTGTACAGGATCTTTCGGGGGGTGGCGGGGGCGTTGGCCGACGTCAGAGGGCGTCATAGTTGGCAGGAGATGCTACGCGAAGGGACCCCGGAGGCCTTGCCCTCGCCGTCACGCTAAGTTGCATCCTCGAACTGCGGTATTGCTTTCTCACCGTTGAAGACTTGAGATTTCGTTCTGACCTTGCCATATGGCGGTATGCCTTTCGGAATTCCTCTGCATGTGAAGCGAAGTTCAAGTGATTGCTGGATGTAATTAATCTTCCGTAGTGGGGCCCCCGGGTGGTTTGTCTGTAAGTGAGCCTCCAGAGAATGTTACTGAGTTGAGGATACGCTAATCGGTTCTCGAAAAGATGACTTTTGGGTTCTCGAGGTTCTCTCTATTTCCTCCCTATTTAGGAATATTAATGCTCTATTTCGATGTTATTAATGTTTTGGGGGTTGGTACATTTCCGGGTTGAGAAAGTAAAAAATAGAAGCAGTTTCAGCAGAGATGGAGAAGTTTAAGGTCGTTGTACCGTAACTTTGCATTTTAATGTGTTCCGGTGTTTCACCTTCTTAGAAAGCGTTATAGCTGGATTTAAATGATTTTTAAAAGCTATTATTTCGTATGTGCCTTCATCATAGATGCTTCTGTTGTTTTGGACATCCTTTTCAATTTGGCAGAAATGGAAACAATTTTGTCAATTTTCGAAACTACACAGAATTTGTTGCTAAATAACGTTATGTTCAGGGAACACATTTTGACATAAAACGAAACCAACCAATATTTGTCACAATCGAAAACCAAGAGAATGTATCCTTATCCATTCTTTGATGATACGAGAAAAGTAATTTTTTCCCATAGCTTTTTCTTAGTAGTAAATTATAACGGGTATTTGCAACGGTGGAAAATTCTTTTGTTTCCGTCAGAACTTCCGCTCTGTTCTTCGTGTCGTGAAACGGCTCGTAATACGACCTACGAACTCCAGCTCAAGTTGTCTACGTTGCAACTGGAAATCAGCAACTAAAATTCTTCTCAGATTTGATTTGTGAAGAAATTTTCAATTTTTTAAATCGCCATTTCCTTGATGTGAAGCTGTGGTAGCGATTCCGATAAATCCTTGGATTTTCATCCAGCATTCCATCCTAATCGGTCACCGCGACGTTCGAATCGTCTCTCGAAATCGCAGCCGTTTCGATTGTTCCAAGGCTTCTAATTCTCGCTCTCGTGGCAGGAGAAGGCAATTTCTTCGGAATCTTCGGTTTGCAAGCAGGACGAGGCGTGACGTAGACGCCAATCTAAATCTCACTCTGACTCTGCTTCAACCCTGGGGATCGTAGCTTTCGTGTCTGGTTTTCTATGCTCAGTGGTTTATCGCGGACAGCAAAATACGGGCCTTTTTGAAGGCGCTGACGTAGGCATACCACAGCATCAAGGAAAAGCTGCGTCGTGTCAAAGTAATCCAAGTAGTTCCACTGAGTTACTGAGGAATGCCCGTCGTTGGTTGAAAGAACATGGCTTGTATTACCGAGAAGGAAGATTATCTATTCATCTTCGGTTTTACTTTCCTAATAAGGCACTCGCCCGTATAAAAGGTGATATATTTTACTAAAATAATGAACTAGCGTATTCCTAATCCTTTATCCTTACGTAGGATTTTTTTCTAAAATATTCTTGTTCCTATAGAAATATTGAACTCGATTGAATCTTCCTCGATAATTGCATGTTTTTTCTCCAAGAGCTGGCTGAGAGGATGATGTGGTTACCCATAAACTACTGTTTCCGTGGCGTAGTTTTTTGTTCATTTCGAAAGGAAGCTCGTTCAGTGCTTTGCAGCAGATTAATCTGCATCCGCTTCGGGCTCGTCCAAAATGGATCGCCTCCACAATTCGGTTGTAAATATGATGGGAAAAGGTTTTTCCGGATATTACTCGAAGGTATATGTGGACTACCCTTCAGAACATTTCTTTTATGACGTTTTGCCGTAGTATGTACTCATTTTCTTTCGCGTGCGTGTATCTTTTATTCGTTTATGGCTGCTCCAGATAACGGATTTTGAATTTTGAGCTATTGTTCCCGTTTATATTTTAAGAAAATGGTTTGTAGTTGGTCGAAAAGGTGCGTGACTACTTCTAGTTATGGCAGAATGAGCAAACGAAGTCCTTTTGCCATACCAGGATTTACTTTCAGAACACATCGCCTTTCTCTATGACATTGATTTGTTCCTTGAATGACATTCTGTCTGTTACATACCCTACTAAATTCATCATTTGCTCTTCGTGGCCTTTTTTGTAAATTACTTTCATCTCTCAAGGCGATTCCAATTTCAGCAATGTCAAAGCTTTTCGTAATCTGAGCTTCAAGGGTCAAATTTAATTTTCTTCGATTGTTAAAAATGGATGATAAATATTTGGAGAATATTTGTTTGTAAAATAATTGTGTCTTTATCAAGAACGCTGGTTAATTTTAACCTTTCCGCTAGTAATCAACTGATTCCGCGAGAAGGAATGAAAACCAAACTTGTACCGTATGCTTCGACAGAGATTGTCATAAGTCATTCGAGAAACTCTTGTTCAAATGTTGGAATTCTGATTTTTAAAATTTTGTATGTATCCACTACATATAGGCTCGAAATTGCTTGGAAAAATTAATAGAAGTTTCCCTTTCTCACTCTGTGTTCAATTCAAGCGTAAATTATCTTCTCACTGGTGGAGATCGTGAGTGTATAATTTAAACGGTAAATAATCGCTGGATGCCTTCACCTGAGGAGCAACCTCATCATCATGATTTTTAGAATGATATTGTCTTCGTGGGTGGTAGACACTCGTTTCCTGCGATATAACATTTTTTGGCCCATGGTACTTGGACCTTTTCCTCTTCTTTACTTTGTCCATCGCAAACAGCTCCGGTTGGCGGTGCAAATCCGTGGGGTGTTTGAGGATCGGTGTCGCTGATTTGAGAAGAGCGCGTGGGCGCCGATGCAGGAGACGATGGGCTCGGGAAATGAGCGCATCGGTCGCCGAGAGGTGACCAATTGTCTCGGCCTCTTCCCCCGCCACTAAGCGAACTGTCGCCTCGCTTATTTACTATGGAGAAGATCTCATTCGGGTTAATGACGAGTTGTCTGCCGCAGAGATTAACGGAAGGTTATATGGAGGAGTAGATCGATGGATCTATTTTTAGGGCGAGGCATTTGAATTTCAGATGGCTTCGTGATGTATTGTCATTTACATAATCAAGATTTTATTGGATTTTATTTTCTCGTGGAATAAGAAATGTATGCTACAGAAGATAAAATATATGCAAGCAAGTCTCTGAAAACTTGGAAAGATAAAATTTTGACTTGAATCGGAAGAAAATAAGTTTGAAGAGGCTATGAATGTTTAACGTACTGGCGTTATGGTAAATTTCATTAAGGTCCCAAATGAACAATGACAAACATTCTTATAAATCTTTAGCAAGTAGTAGATAGAAGTATGTAAACGAGATCTTAAAAAGCTAGTATTTACATTGAAATAAACGTGAGGAGATTTTCTGTCCGTTCTTGAAACTAAAAGCAATATATTTATTAAAAAATTGCTACTACAAATACGTGAGCGTTAGTCGGTTGCTTCAGGGCGCAGGATGGGAATCTTTAGAAAAAAAGAAAATTTCAAAAGGCTGCATGTAATGATAAATTCAGAAAAAGTACGTGGTTTGAAGATGTAGCTGATATTATAAGTCTTCTTTGGTACATAGGCCGTTCTGATACTGCGAGACAAATAAGGAAAATAGAGGTTGGAACAGATCGCTTCAGGAATTCATTTGTTCTACGAACGATATGCGAAAATAATTGATAAGGGAAATAGAATCACGCACACAGCCACGTGCCGAAAGGCGGCTTGTGGGATACCTTTGTTGACGTAGAAGATTGTCATTTTCTGTATCACTGGTTATTACTAAAAATTGTTTAGGTTTCTCAAGAAATCTCTCGCGCATGAAAAATGTGATACTGGTGTAGCTTTAAATTCCTCCTGATTTAGATCTGGGGCGACATAAATTAAAACTATGGAATTGCAAATCGTACATGTTTTAAATCCTCTATGATTTTAATCATGCCTAGAATAGGAATGGTGAATTGGTGAAATACATAAGCAGTGAAAATCGAACGCTCTCCAAGCTGTTCGATTTTCCCATCTTAATTGCAATATTCTTCCTGGAGTTCGCATTATTATTCTGAACCGTTCTTGGGTTATTTTTGTAGGTTCCAGAATTTGAATTTTTATGAAGTTAGTCGTTCCTCTCAGGGGACCAGGGCTGATAAAGCAGACACCCTTTTTGCTTCTGCTCAAACCGAACTACATTTTCGTATGGTCTTCTGCTGAACCGCTCCTTTGCATTTGTTTTTCCTAAGTAACATTGAATTTATCCGCAAGGTTGTCGTTTTCATACTTTTTTGGGCATGCATTTGATTGGTATGAACTTGAAACTTCATGTATATCACTTTGTGATGAAGAGATCGGTGGAACATGTCGATTCCTGTCAGAAAATAAGTCCTGCACGAAAGATAGGAAACGATCAATATTTCGTTGCGCATTCTCAAATATTTACATAGGTTCTATCTTCTCTTGCTGTTTATCCTTCAGAGTTTTTTTTACATATTAGGATAAGGCTATAAGATTCAAAGGTTAGCTTGTTCTGTTATAGAAGTCCTGAAAATATTCATACCTCTACCCGTGTTATAGTTAAATCTTTAAATGGAGAAAATTAAGTACGGAGCATCTCGCCAAAAATTGTGCTCTATAAACACTTGAAGTGAGGTGTTTTTGAGTGCTGACCCAACGGCACTGAGGACTATGATTTGAGCATAAATGTTAGCGCTCTTAATTGTGCACGAGTTAAATTATTACCGTAAAATGGTAAGTATAATATATAATGGTAATACTTATGAACAAATGAATGAATTAACAACTCCCAAACCCCTAGAAAATGGACGAGTTCGATTTCGAACCCAAAAAATGAAAATAAAAACCTAATAAATCAATAATGTGAGTTACGGTATTTCCTCTGTTCTTTGAGTTCTCATGAACTCATAAATAACTTAATCGTGATCGAAAATATAAAGAGCTCTCAGTAGGTTCCCACGGGTATTTTCGGCAGAACAGCAGCTACGATGATCTTCATTCACATTCAGCATTCCCCCAGTCATAGTGACTTCTGGTTACTCCTTTCGAGTGGTAGATGGAACGAGAATAAATCATCGAGCGTCCTGTCACTTGGTGGCTCGTAGAGATACACACGTGAATGTAAATCACCGCCAGGATTGTCGTGACGATAAACAGACTGCCCCCGATTTTACGTCCTTAAGAGAAGTTAGACGTCTCCTTCCCGAGATGATCGCCGCGAATTAAGGCTAATGGCGGTTTGTTCTCCCGTACGTGACGGCACGATTCCGGAATCGCGCATCCATCGGCTGCGAGTTATGGATCGCTGTAAATCGCCTCCGGCAGCGAGCGTCTCGCTCGACGGCGCGCATTGTCCCGAGGTGCAGCAGGGAGAGGGGACGGCATAGGAAGCACGTGGCGAGGAAGGAACACGGGGAAGGAGTGATCTGATCGGCGAATAACACTTGTTGCTGTGGTGTGGAGAAACTCCCCTTTCGCATGCCATTTGTCGTATGTCGAATATCTCCAGGCGTTTCTCCCCTTTCAGCCCGTGGATGTGCCAAATTCCCGCCGCTCGTTTGCTTGGTGATGGATATCGTTGGAGCAATGCCAGCGAATGCATTGTTTTTTATTTCCTCTAACTCCTGCGTACGCAACGCCGTACGTGTATTTGATCTCGGAAGGTGACGGCGAGTTTGTTTACGTTCGCTACATTGAGAATTATTCGCGATAAGCAGAGGTGATTTTACAGCGGTGGCGTTTGTTCTCCAGGGTTGACCTCATCTGCCGGCAATATCTGCCCGCGGAGCGTATTTCTCGATTTAGAATGGCGTGGGAACCCTTTTTTTATTCGACCCGTCTCCCGCAAAGAGCTTTTGATGCCGGGGTATGATTAACGTCTTCATTTGAGAGTTATGAGGTTACCAGTGTGTTGATTTCCTTCGCACCTGGGAGGGTGGCGCGTCAGTTGTGGTTTAGAGGGTGCGGTCCAAGGGAATTTTTTGCCAGTTTATGTAATGGCTATGAAGCATACCGTCTGATCATTTTAATGGAATATCTTCCTCTTTGTTGTTATATAAAGTGGTATTTTAGGCCCAGAAATATTCCGTGATGTTTTCGGAATTAGGTAACTTCAAGGAAATCTTTTCTATCTGCGCATTTATCTTAAGAGGGCTGTAATAACGGAGCACTCGTTTGTTTCGAAATTCAGAGGAATGCGGCAATTAATGCTTACGCAAATGAACTAATGTGCTGACAGAATCGCATTATGATTATAATATATGTAAATCACTGTACTGAAATTAATTAGATTAGCCGTTAAATTAACCACAGTTATTGTTGAATTTATGAAAATCTTGTGTTTATTTGAAAGAAACTGAAATTTAATCTCTGCAACAAAGATTTCGCGCTAGCTGGATTAAGTTTTGAAAATTTTCTTTGATCTGTATCTTTTGTAAATAAGTATGTTTACTTATCGCCGCCATTTTAGTTGATTACTATGTCAAGAATTTGAAAATTTATTTGCAATGAATATCTTATATGAATTTCCAGCTTTTTATTGAGAGAGTATCATTGTAAATTGCTGATTCATGTAGAAATAAGAGGTTCGTGTTTACTTCATCTTAAACAAACTGAATTTCTGTATTAATCAAATTGGTTTAGAACTACTATTTTTGCTGCTTCAAGACAAAAGCGACTATCTCTGTTTGATCTCAAATACACCTATCCTTTGAGAATTTATTATACGACTAAAGATCTTTCCGCGATGTGAGATTATCATGTAATAAGAAAAGAAAAATTTAAATATTTGCTCTTTTTCAGTCATCTACCTTTAAGATATATTTATGCTTGTTAACCGAAAGAAAGAAAATCACTGCGGGAAAAACATCCTTTGTGATATCCTTTCAGTCAGAATTCCTCCTCTTTGCCCTACGAATCATTCGGCGTCTTTGTTACGTATTCAATCTGAGTTCCAATCAATCTTTTAAGGCCCGCTGAAAAGAAGGCTAAATTCCATCGTGTTTAACGAGAGTTTTTTCTCCTAACGCTGAAATATTTCGTTAAGTGTGGACAACCACCATCACGACCCATGCCAGAGCTGTCCGTGAGCCTCTGCTCGTTGCTTTCACGAGTAAAAAATCGCTCTCTTTTGGAGTGGAGCTGGTTTGTAATCCATGCTGTCTGTCAAATCTCTTTGAGCTGCTCTTCCATTGACAGCAAGTGGGGTCGCGGGGAAAAGAGGTTGGGAATTGGCTGCCGGGACATCAGCGGCTGCGGGCAGTGAGAATGCGGCCCCGAGAGTGGGTGTTGTCGTTGGGGTGGGCGTCGCTGCCCTACCCGAAGGGTCTGCTCGGAAGGTTGGAGATAGCGCAGGACATCAATCATTGTCCCGTGTTCGTGAGAAGGGGGACGTCTCTACCCCGTTCACCTCTTTTATTTCGATGTTTTTATTGTTATCGTCCCTGAGGAATCGGGTCCCCTCTCGATCTCTAGAGTTCCATTTCTACACGATGGTTATTTTGTCGCTCTCCCGCTGTAGTTTTTGCCGTTTTTTACGTTCTGTTCCAATATCGAGTGGTCTCCATTTTGTTGCCCTCTTGAAGGGGGACCTTGTAAGAAGAGGCCCCTAAAGAATGCGTTACTGAAGGATTCTCACTTTTAGCGAAAATGAGGAACAGTTGTGCTCTTATCTCGTTATTTTCTGTGTGAATTGTTGTCGCTTCTTTGAATTGACCTATTCAAAAGCTTCAACTAATGTGCAAGAACGTTCTGTGACAGGTTACGCTCCTATCGAGTAGGTGTGGAAATTCTTTCCTTTGAAGTGCTTACGTAAAATGCTGTGTAGGTTACATGATTCGTGACATAGCATTTAATGAGTGCTCTTAAATTTTCGATTTGGATGTCGTAGATGTCGTTGAAAATTGAAATGATTGAATTTATTAAATGAATTATATGCCCTACTTAGTAAACCTCGAAGATTTTCGCAAAAACTGCTTGTAAACATCTTTTTGATAAATTTATTTTAAGGTTTAGGGAAAGGTGAATAAGTAAGTTTAATAGCATAGTAAAATATGTAATAACATTGAGTATGAGTCACGCATTGTTTGACTGCTGACATTTTCGTTATTTACATCGCAATTTATTCGTCTTTGATTAATTTGAACTCTAATTTAATATTTCGTGAAAGAATAAATTTTCAGAAAATAAATTTCACTTTCCACTCGCTCTTAATACATATTCACTACCTCATTAATTTTATCAGGTGGTTAAGGTAATCATGCAAATGAGCATTTTAGTTCAGTAGTTAAATAAGACCCGCTATCGGAAGCAAAGAATTAGTTATGTTCTGCAAGTTTAATTGTGTTGCTATTTTATTCGTGTTACAAACGGTAGCGTAAGAGCATCAAAATTGCTACGAAACGCTTCTAGCTTGAATTAGTTTCTATTCGATTATAATGCGATACGAACCTGTTCAGAAAGGGAATATAAGAGTGAGATTTCCTTAGAGGTTTCGGAAGGATCGCGGGGAATTTCCAAATGACAGCGAATGATGAGATATGCGTCAGGAGAACTGTGCAAACTCTTCCTTTACAATAGCCGAAAATGGAACAATTTTTAGGATTTCTTCAAATCCCTCTCTCTCAGAGCAGTGCTTTCATTCCCCTTTGTTGGACGTCGCCGAGAGAAATTCGGAGTCCTTCAACGGGCGTCGGACTGATGAACTTTAATGCGCTGCCGGGAGACGAAATGATATCGATTTTGCGAGACGTCATTACTCACGGGCGCGTTAGGACGCAGTCAAAGGAAAGTTGGATCGAACACAGCTGCCAGAAGAATAAATGACGCGAGGGGAAATTTCGCAAACAAAAGCCCGTAGTTTCGCTTCGTATAGGATTCGCGCAGGTGCGAAAAAAGAGCGGGGTTCGATCAAGTATAAAATATATTTTGTATCGATTTCATTCTTGTTCTGACTGAAAGGTTGCAGAAGCCTTTGCATCTAAAAACTGTAAAATATTCCTTCATCCTCCAGTTTCAATTTCCGCTTTCATCAGTTCCTATCGAAAGCTTACGTTTCCTATAAAATGCAGACAAATATTTTGCATATCCGACGGTTTGTGACGCATCTTACAAAGTTCGGAAGGAAATCCTTCGCCGTTTTTTTCCAATAGTTTGAAAGTCAACGATAGAGTGATTGAGGAGGTGCTTATTGGCCCTATATTGAGATCAAGCTGGCTTTTGTCGGATTATCCTAAGTGAGATAAATGGCTGAAAATGTCCACGCGATAGAATGGGAGTAAACTGAAACGAAGAAGGGCCTTTTTTTTCAAGCTCTTCAGTGCGTCCTATTTTCTTTTTACTTACGTTGCACTTTGTATTTGATGTTTTTCGTAGGAAGAGAGGTTCTGGGTCAACCGTTCCTACACTTCTTAGAACACATTCAATTCTAAATGTCCGTTCTAATTATCCGAGTCTTTATTAGCTAGTCATTTAGGGTCTGAGGGATTAATTATGCCACTTGTGGCCATGCATGATACTAACGGAAGCTTTTCACTTGTATTTTTATGAAAAAATTTACGGTTACGTGGTTTCAAGTATTTTAATTGCGAGTCATTCCTAGTAAAAAAATTCAATATGAGAAACATTTATAGTGGAAAAGCAAGTATTTTATGCTTTACTTTCTAAAATTATGATTATTTGCTGAATGTGTAGCCTCATTTCCGATTTTGTCCGGTCGTATCAAATGAAGCCAAAGGGTCCCTTATGGCTCCGATCTCATATTATGGCTGAGTGTATTTTTTCCCTAATTAACTGTATTCTTCTTAAGAATAAAGCGAAAAGATCGTTCTTCAAGTTTTTATGCCCTTTTCTTACCAATTTCGGAAGAATTTGTGTTTTTCATACGCTTTGAGTATGGTTTAGCGCCAGCGACTGATTTTTTTATCTTATATTTTTTATCAGTATTATTGTTTTTTGGTTACTTCTTCTTGAACGGAACGTATAACCTTAATTCATCTCATTCTTAGCCTAGGGCCAATCATATCTCGGGATCGTGGAGACCTCCCTCAAAACGCGGTGCGTGTTTCTTGAACATCTTGTCGGACCGGAAGGCCCACGGTCCTCCTGGAACAAACCTTTATCCCCCCTTATCAAGGTTCGCTTCACTCAGTTGGGTCGTGGAGTACATTGTACAGGATCTTTCGGGGGGTGGCGGGGGCGTTGGCCGACGTCAGAGGGCGTCATAGTTGGCAGGAGATGCTACNCGGGGTGACTCCCTGGAAAGGTATCACCAAATAAAGTCATCAAAGTAATCCACGAAAAGTACAAGTATTTTTATTTAGTATAGTGTCCGTTTTGGAGAATACGTGCCTCCCTTTCTTTTCTATAGGGCGTTGTATCACTTCATCAAGATGTGGTTGTGATGTGACATTTCGTAGGGAAGTGCTGTCTCTTATTTTCCTTTACCGCAGAAGCTATCATCTCTCGCGGTAATTGGTTGCACTTTCGGTATTCTCCTCTTCTTGAATTATGAAAGGGGAACCCTGAACTTAGTGCGGTGTATCTCACATTTCATCTGCCTTACGTGTCACAAGAATCCGTGCATTTTTTTTTTGAAAGCTGAAGCTCGTTGTTTACCGGAGAAATTCAGAACAACTCCTCAAATATTTCTATCACACCCTTAAGCGTGCGATTTTCTCATGTAGAATTCGTGTGCTTTGTGCGCCTCTAATTTATTCGCATGTCGAAATTATTCCAGTCTTTATTCAAAATTCGGTGACTCATTTCAAAGCTTTTCCCGTGCGTTTTCGGGTTCTTTCTTGTTCCCTTGTTCTTCTGAATTTCCAATCATCATTCTTTTCCTCTTCCACTTCATCCCACGGTGTATTCCCTCTCTCTTTCTCTCTCCCTCTATCCTTTCTCTTTTCATTAGAAACGGTTCGGAGCCCTTCTTCCTACGCAGTGTTGCCAAAAGAAGGCTGAAGCGGAGGCTTCTTTCAACATCCGGAGCTGCTAAATTCAGATAAATTGGAGCTTGATAAAAATGCGGGCGTTTTTAAAAATATAATCCGCGCCATTTCTCATTATTGAACTTGTAATCTGCTTAAGAGCGTCAATGGTGAGTGGTTGTTGGGCTGACTTATGAAAGCTGGAGTTTTCTCTTGCGTTGTTTTGAGACACGGAGATGATGACAGAGGCTTGTTTTAATCCAATATTTTTAAGTATGCTTTTCATAATGTGACCTTTAAAAACACACTATGGGCAGTGAATTTTAAAGGTTAACATAATTATGTAATTAGTTTTATCATTTGTACCCTCATGAAAGGGCTGTAAGCTGAATTCAAATAATTGTATTTTGCACGGAGTGTTTTTTTAATTTCAAAATTCCCCAGAAATTGAATTATTATTTAAGGGAATGAAGGTATGTGTAGGTCTCAGAGCTTTCTGTAGTTCACGTGTCAAAAAGCTGTCGTATAATAAATCTGCATTTATTTGGGTCGTAATTAGAATACTCCCGCTAATACTAGGTTGAATTACGATGTTTCCCAGTATCGTGCAAATGGAGTCTGGAAATTACAGGATGAAGATTTAATTCAAGCCCCGTCAGTCCACGGCATCAATCTCTTAATCTACTTAGTGTCATCGATAATGAATTGCTTTTTAATTGGCTTTGTCATAAAACTGGAATAATTTTCCTCCTCTTATCCCAACGTTGGGGATAACCTGGCAAAGCTTCCTCCGTTGATTTTTTAATGGCTTAAAATTTGAAATTGCCCACCGGCTTGTTAATGATTTTTTTTTCGATCGCGAAACATTCCCGAAAATGACTTAAGATATTACGAAGATCGTTTATTCTGGTACCTATCGCCATTTATTTACGATAAGAGACGTGTTTCTTAGAGTTTCGAGAGCACCTTGATGATTTGTAAAATTAAAAATGATTTTTCATTTAATTTTGTGAAATTATTTAAAATTGAATTCCGTATGCCGTTCCACGAAGTACGGCTAAGTTATATCGATTAGTTTTTTTTGAAAATTCGGGCCAGGGGTATTGTCTAAATTAGCAAGTTCAGATATTGTCATTTATCTACGATTGGAGACGTCTTAGGGTGCAATCCAAAGTATCATTTAGGTAAACTAATGTATGCAATGAAAAACTTTCTAAATGTAGAAGTGAAATTGCGAAATTGGTAGTTCTGCTTGCCTTCAGTAGTTTTTCACAGTGAGGTTGCTGAAGGAGTATTTGATCGCCCGGAAGTCTCCTTTATGTTCGAAAAGGATCACAAAAGGGTTCGGAGTGGTAATTATTCAGTACCGGTCCCATCTCGCCTCCCTCCGGCAGCCTATACTTCTATCTCCGTACTTCTTCGGGCTGATCCTTTGTGTCCGTCCGCATGTAACCTTTCCTCCACATTAATGCCTGCCCCATCGGGAGAAAGGCGGAATTCGCAATTAGGAAAGTCGCGTGGCTTCTCCAGATTGAAATCGGGAGCCTTATTTCCATACAAAGGAGCTTCTATATTTGTTTCCTGTTTCGGATTCCTTTTTTTTCTTTCTCTATTCAGAGATGTGTAACCGGACGATTTTACCCTCTGTTTCGTCCCATACTCATAATTGAATAGATGTCTCCCCCAATTTTGAGCTTTCCCTTTCATCGACTCTGTGTATTAAATGAGGTGTGTTGATGCTTGCGGCAATTTTTCAATGATTTATGGAACTTCGGATTATTAAACTGAGATTGTCAAATTAATCGTAGGCAGTGAATCTCCCCCGATATACGTAACTTCGAAGGCCATCATTTTTATCGTATTTTGGATGCGAAATTAATGAATGAAGAGAACCTTTTTGATGATGGATTGAGAATGATTAATGATCAGAGGAAAGACTGAAATATTGCGGGATTTCTATCATTTTTCCGCCTTGGTATCTCGAATACTTTTTGGGAAGATTGCATGACTCAGTTTTTAATGTAATCGGCGATATTGCTTGATTTTGACATGGGCGTTAAATTAATTAGGAAATTCAATTTTATCAAACAAATCAAAGCTGGTTTCGGAACGTACTATTTAAAAACAAACAAAAATTAATTAATTCTTTTTATAATGGAGCAGTTTAGTCTTGCAAACTTAAAATCTTTATTAAATTTATTTTTATATTCCATTCGTAATAAATGTAATTTAATAATTATTGCATGCGTGAGCGTATCTCATCCCTCTCGGTTAATTTCTGTTTCATGCACGTAGGTCTATTAACGCCCCTAGTCGGAATTCTTAATTTTATCCATTTTTACTGCATGAGTTAAAATATTTCAGTTCCCCATTCAAAGAATTTGTTAAAATTAGCCCGCTCTCAGTTATAGGAGCATTATTTCGTAGTTCATGCGCAGCAGGGCGATGTGTTGTTACTCGGGTGTTACTTCTGCTTCTCAACTATTGAACGGGTGAACGAGACTTTGGAATCGGAATTTCATCACATTTTCAGGGAGATGGGTTTTGTGTAAGCTGTTTAGTTTTTAATGAAGAAGAGTGTGCGTAGTGTATCATGTCCACTTTTCGCATTTTCCATCCCTTTTGGTGGACTCTAATAGGTATTGACTCTCGGTGAATAGAAATTTTAGCAGAGCCGTGTAAAGGAAGCCTGTCGGCTTTTTGTTGGTAGAGCCGTGAAAAGCTTTAGAGCAGGGAGTTTATGAAGCTCTTAATGAAATACCTTCTTCGTCCCTTCGTTCCAGATTTTTTTCCTTTAAAAGTGAAACGCGAGTCAAGAGAATAAAAAAATTCCTTTAGTCCTTTTCCCTTGCTCTTTAAATTAGCTCTGTGAGTTTAGTTTATCGCAAAGAATAAGAAATTCGGAGAGAAAACCCTTATCTCGAGAGAATTGTAATTTCGTTCGGTGGACTTTAAATTTCTAAGGGACTCGCAGAGAGGTTTTATCCGCTCCACTTATGACTTGCCAGTTACGCTGGCGTCCTATTTAGCGAATCTCATTGTTCTATCTGAGAGTTTCATATCATCGGCACACTTGTTAGGGCTGACAAGGGGCAATTCATTTAAGTTTATCGTCGATTAATCTCCAATTTCGCTCACTTAATGCAAACGGTACCTTTGAAATCCCTGGCGCCCTGGTAATTTCACAGCCAAAGTAGTGAATTATTTTTTTACCTGCACGACCTCATTCTATTGTGGTCGACAGGATCTGGAGTCTGAACTTCATCTGGGAAACGCAGTCTGGAATCTGATCAAAGCAACTTCGTGAAGTTAGTCCATGTTGTGCGATTTTAACGGAGATATTTGAGATTATTTAGTAGTGCAGCAGATAATCGTTGGTAATAGTTTAAATCTTTCAGTGGAAGAAACATAATGTGGAAAATGCGATGTATAGTTTTCAATTATTAAATTGCGTTCTTTTAAAGTCAGGCGAGCTAACGTTTCATTTCAAACTAAGTTTGTTGAGAGCTCTATTCGAGTTCAAATTCAAATTTTGAATCGCTATCTTCATCTAATTTGTTCCTATACTGCTTTGTATGCTGCATTACAATGAGAACAGATTCATTCAATCTTTCTCTGTATAGTTCTATGTATAAGAGTTCTTGTATAAATTTCGCGTAAATGAATCTACATTTGCTCGCAGAGTTATTTTCTGAAAGTAAATAGGCTAATGTCAGGTGCTCCGTGAGCTTTTTCAGTCGTAGTGTAGTGTAGTCGCAGTATCTTTGTGATTTTTGATTGAAATTGATATTAATTTTATATAACCTTCGGAGGCGTCCGAGATGTTAAAATCCATGAGAGAGGAAGGATGTGCACTTTTCAATCAATAATAAATATTTTTGTATGGGCAAGTACATATCATCCTTCTCCCATATTGATTTTAGTTGAATTTTGCGCCTGCTAAAAAATCGTGTATTTTACATGAACAAATATTCGTTAATAATTAAATCCCAACTACAAAATTGTTGATAAATATATTAATAACATAATATTATTAAAATACCAGGCCGATAGGAAGCCCGTCTCTTTTTGGTTCATTTAGGGTTAATTTTCCAAGGAATATAATTGAAATTCGTCTTAATTAATTATTTTTGCGTCTGAACCGATGTAATTTTAATGTTATTAGTATTTAGGGTTGATGTCCTCCCACAATTTTCCGTTTCCATTTATTTTAAACCCAAGCCGGTGCTAAGTTTGTATCCTGGTTTCCTGAAATTCATTTTTCATCCGCTCATGCTCACATGCGTGAGAGAGTTATGAGTGGAAGTATTCGCGGCAGTAAGGAATTTCAATCGAGCCAAGTGATGAGCTACTCTTTGGAGGAGGTAACTCGAAGCTTTTGATGTCGTTAATCCAGTGCGCAGGCGCCTTACACGAGTCAGTTCATTTGCGTCGGTTTAAAATTCTCGGCTCCCAGCATCACGCTCATTACGGCCCACACGTGCTTCAAATTGTGGCTCCCTCTCGGGGAAAGTGCTTACGCGGGGGAGTAGAGCGACACTAATGATATTTCACAATGAACGGAGCCTTTATGACACATTCAGGACTTAAGCACGGAACGTGTCGGCGTCTTCATGTCTGGCCGCTTCATTTCACGCGATTTTGAAATTCTCGGAGGGTTTAAACCTGGGGCTTAGCTTGATGGTCTCACAAGTTGAGGAAATTACTATTAAGGTGCTATATAAGTTGTGAAGTGGATTAATTATCTGGTTGCTGTAGTGGCACTTATGAATTCGTTTTAGAGTGATAAAGAGTATTGGAAATTATTAATACTCTTTTGAATGAATGAGCGCGTACGGTTATCATCAATAAAAAGGCACAAATTTATCCGTGGAAAAAATGTATTTAGACTTTTTCTTGTATTTTATCTTGCTCTATAACTGTAAAAAAATAGCTACAATTACAACCTCAATAGCTCGAATCATGCAGCGGCCTTGCCTTATCATAAAAGCAGCTGATGATAGCTTTTTCTTTTGTCTACATTTCCATGAATTCAATGTTTGTATTTAATAGAAAATCACAGACGTAAAAATACTACTTAGTACAGGTATTAAAGTTGGTTGCTTTTGGTTACCATTTGTTTTCCATAGTGCCAGAGCCATATCTAGGGTGCTTTACACCTGAATGTAAGGTTTTATGGCGGCTGCCGATAAAATTTCATTTTGTATCGAGGTGCTTAATGTGACAAGCTGGTGCTTGCATTTAGTTGGCACATATTGCACCAAATGAAGGGGTGATACTGTTATATCACTCCCAATCTGTTTCTTAAAATGACAAAATGTATTTTGTTAAATGTGAAATAGAAACATTGAGCAAGGAAGAAACCGTATCTCCTTTTTATAACTAGGTTGGACCAAGGAAAGATACAAAGGAAAGTGAATTTGCTCCAATAGGTAAAGGTGAAGATGATATTTCGCTTTTGTCTCTCCTTTATTAAGTATCGGCAGGTAATCTAAGAATCGTTTGCTTTTCTATCTCTGTCGAAAGTAGCAGGATCTCTGCTTCGAGCTATACAACATGGGTGAGAGATTCTATTTTGAGTTTTTTTATGAGTTTTGTTGAAGGATTTGGCAAACTTTCTTGAGCTGGCTTCCCATAATTGAGAAATGTTGACTACGACTATGTGGTATGCGAAACTATAATCTTTTAACTCGTGCGAATGGCTGCTCCCGTTGCTCGCAGTTTAAATTTACTGACATGGATATCAAATAAAAGTAACTTTCGTAGGAGCCGCGGAGTAAAATGAGCGCATACATCATTCATCCACTTAATAGGGAGCATCTTTTGTTCATTTCATTTAGGGAAACCACTTTCGGCGGCCGTGTCGGTATGAATTATATCCATACTGTTTTACATCATAACGCACCGCACTCTATATTCCACGAGCTTTCCCCGAATACATGATCAGAGATGAGGAAAGCCATTATGTTAGCGAGAAATTTACTGCTCCGGCGGATCCCTCGGCGTTAAATAAAAAATTCTATTAAGCCCCCTTTCCAACCTCCCGCAAGAGACGTAAAGTTCTTATTTTTGGAAAATTTAGCCATGATTCTAAGCCAAGAAACTCGATTGTTTATCGAGGATCTAATTCTACTAGGGTATCGGCAGAGGTTGTTTATTCTCTCTTATTATTGCTTTTCTTAGCTGTTGCTCGAAGAACCTTCTCAAAGACTATGATAGGGTCGGACGTGAAGCGATGCCAAAACAATTCCCGTGGCGGCTAAATAAAGGGAGTCGTCTCCACATCCGAATCAGTACGTGACATTTATCGTCTCGATAGTTTGAAGAACAACCTCCTTTGGAGCCAATGATGGGAACGTATCTCCTCCTCAGATGATACTTTTTTTCTTCCCCACCTTTCCCGTACTTTCTCATAAATGCTAGATGGGCAGTGTTGTCCCTGGATATAACTTCTTGTTTCTGTGACGGATGATTTGCGTCGCAAAAACCTCGTCTGCACGGATATCTCGGGAATCAACTGAGAGATGAAATTTTCCAGGAGATATCTCGATATGCTTTGGAATCGTCCTCGCTTTAGATGTTTTTCCTCCTCAGTCATATTCGTCGTAAGGATGAAAAATGTTTCATATTCAAGCGCCCACGTCTCTTAAGACGTTTTACCGGTCCAAATCGCTTCCAGTTTCCTTTGGAAAGATTTACCACGCCATTAGCAATATCTTTTCATGAGAATGTTCGTATCAAAATGAAAACTGTAGATTGCATCATCTTTATAGAAAGTTAGTGGCAAAATTTTGTATTATTAGATGCTTCGAACTATTTATTTAGTATGTATTTAACGATATTTGTAACTGTAGGGAATACAATGCCTTTCATTGTCATAAGATGATCTGTAAATGTAACTACATACTTCGCAAGCCGCCTTTCGACGTGTAGCAGGAGGTGAATAAATGTTTTGTAATTTATTCAGTTTGTTATATGTTGTCTTTCTTTTTGGTAGATATATGAACTTCCTGTTGAATATAATAATAGCATTTTTATTAGGTAGATTTTAAGTTAGATGTTTACTGCTTGACTAAATTTTGAAGGATAAACGGACATGAAAAAAAGATTTGCAGGACTGGGATTCGAACCCAGGTCAGACTTTTTTCATGTCTGTTTCTCCTTTGGAGTACCCGTAGACGTACGACTTCTCAGTAGCAACATCCTTATCACTTTCATTGTGTAAATTTCGAGAAATGCGACAAGCTTGTTTAGTTATCTTACAAGTCATGCCTTATCGAACTGTAAAAATATGCAAATAGTTCAGTAATACTAAGTGCGAATCAAAGAAGTTGCAGGGATAGTGATGATAGAATTATTAACCCTCAACGCCATCAGACGTATGTACATTACGTCGTTGTATAGCTTTTCAAATGTTCCAATATTTCCAGGAATAGTTTCTTTTCCTTACTTGGTGATATACATCTCATATTTGTGGTTCAAGAAACAAATTGCGAAACCACAGTATGATATGTGCCGTATTCTTTGAAATAAAATCCACTCGCAAAGTTGTACAAAGTCAATTAAAATTACCCCTGAAGTTTTCCCCACCTTTGTAATTGGGTACAACATGATTATTTGTTCACCCCGGTAGAAGTGTTTAACAGGAAGTACACATGGGAAATGAAGCGGCATAGGAGACGGAAAGGAGGGCAAGGCCATAGTGCACCTAAGGTCAGATAAGAAGTACATACTTGTTTGAAACGGTGGAGAGAGCTTTTACAGTTTGTATGAAGAAAATAGCGTCGACGACTAGCACTTAGAGGATAGGTGTTAGTTTGTGGAGAAAGGATTTGAAGATTTACACGTTTAAGCTCTAATGGGTGAATTTTAACCTTTTTCCGAGCAGTGCACAAGAGAAGACTAAGGAGAATTGTATATTTTCTGTTCAGTGTAGAATTGAGACGAATGAGATTCTTTAAAGTTGTTAGTAAGATTTTCGTATCAGTGGAGGGTTTTCTCTATTCTGGCTGATAAAAGCTCTATAATAATGATGTCTTTATTTAAAGGCGAGATTGAGACTTATTACTCTCTTGTTACATGTACCCCAATAGCAATGTTATTGTTGTAAATATTTGCGGGATTTGTGAATACTGTGGGTTCACTCTTTCCATCACTTCAAATGGATTTGGATCTGTTTTAGGACTGGATCATTAGTTCGAGGTTCACAAGGTTTCCTGTTGGAATGTAGCGAAAAGCGAGTGAATGCGCGTCGAAAACTATTTTGTTTTCTTTAGGATTAAAAATAAACTGTTCTTCCCAACAATGTTAGAGGAATCTTTATTAGCCCTATTAATAAGGCTAATGGATCACTCGGACATATAATAGAAAAGCATTGAATTTTTTTTTTGAAGGTGGTATGAAGCTTCTTCCTTTTGATTATTTGGAGTGTAAGATATGAAGCTTGTTGCATCCCTCGTAACACATCGTGAGTAGGAGTTGCTCTGGTTTAGTTTTTGCGTCTAATTGTAAGAAGATCTCCGGCGTGTTTAGATTGCATCTCGAGTTTTCCACTCAGCTGCCTTTTAGCGTTAACCCCTAGAGTTGGAGGTTAATTGATTGACGGGATTGGATTTAGCCGCAGTTGTCTTTCGGCGAGGCTATTTGGTGCGTGAGGGAAAGACGACGCTAGATTTGCGTTGGAAGGAGCCTTGCCTCTTTGTTTGACGTTAAGTGATGGTCCGAGGAAAGAGAAGAGGATGATACTGGGATGCTGCCTGCCTCTTCTCACTGCCTCCACTCCCACTTCGTTATCACTTTGGCAGATCTTTTCCAACGGATAGCTGGCCTTTTTTCTCTTAAACGCTTCTTTGTTACGGACGTAATTTCGACAAGAAATTTCTGGCGTTCCTTTATTATATTATTAACTACTTTGGATTTTCATTGTTAATAATTGAAAACCGCTTATGGAAATAGTACGGAATATTAAGCAGAAATCCTTATATTATTAATACGTTTAATTCGACTAACACATAAGAAAAGTATAATTTATTCATGATTAATTACGATTAAGCTATATTTTTATTTATTTTCATTAAATGGTTTTAATTATATAATTAATTTAGGGCAATATCTTTATTTAACGCTCTAGGAAATGAAAATTAAAAAATATTGATAACTAAGTTTACCAAGGAAAAAGATAAAGATTTCTCCGTGGAATTTTTAGTTAAAGATGGTTTGCTATACTTTATTGTAATAGATTCTTCTTAACAATACCTTTAAGATTGATGGTATTGTTTTCTCCGAAATGTTATCCTCTTATAAATAAATGTCTGTACATAGCAGCCATTAATGTCATCTCCTGAGTTTCGGGAAATAAGGATAATCCCACTTTTGTTAATATATGTATTATATTTTAATAAAATTTGTAGTAAATGATCAAATGAGTATATTCAGCAAAATACCACCCCAGAACCATCAAAAATCGGATTTTAATGGTGATATTTTTGATGGTTCTGATGTGGTATTTTGCTAAATGTATTCTGCCATCAGTGGTCGCTTTCATCTTTACTTAAGTATATACGGGCCATTCCAAGGAAAATCGGACAGAAATTGACCTCTATTTTTTTTAAGTTTTGAAACTTTTTATACTTGCGTAATTCCTCAAGAATCCGATAGTGACGAAGTTTTAGGTAAACATTTTTTTCGCCAAGTTATTAAGTTTCGTAATTTTTGCAAAAATCGGTGAATATGGATTATTTTGAAGGATTATAACTTTAGAAAGAAACATATAAAGAGATCTTTTTCTTTCAGTTTTTAATAGGGATAGGGTACTGGTACTGTTTCTCGCTCCTTTTCGTTCATCTGCTTTCAGTAAAAGTCACAAATACGCATACCTTTCAATTTCGGTCCGATTTTCCGTATACTGTTTATGTTTCAGAATTTGTTCTAAGATTCTTATATTGTGTTTGTAACATAAAATGATGCCTTAGTTAATCCATAACTCTAATTCTAAATCTTCTTCTTCTTGCAGGTACGTACGAGAAACGTGAATCTTGTAATTTCCTTCTCCACATGTATCCAGTACGTGTTCTCATCTCTTTGATGTATGTATGAGTGCAGGTTAAGGGTGAGTGTGTCTGTATATCTCGTTGATGTCCACGACCTGCCTTCCAAATTAGAGCTTAGGGGCGTTAATCTTGCAATGTCTCTGGAAATTTGCCACAAAATTCGTCTTCGGCGGAAGTGAATGCAGCTCTTCTTTCCAAATTTAATCGCCGTAGATTGCGTATCCGCGAAGGTGCTAGCCAGGGCGAGGCATAGGAAATTTATATTCCAATGACGGGCTGAGTTCCTGGCTAATTTTCCGTCTAATGACGTTTCCGGTGAGGTGATTTTTCAGTGTGATTTATGACACTGATTCCTTTTTTAAATTTCGTCTGGTACTACTAGTGTACATACTTTATAGGATGTAATATGAACGTATTTAGCTTTTAATTTACATTTTGACGATGATCATCCAAACTTTTCGCCTACTTAAACTTTTATAATTTTAGTTCCAGTGGGTGTCGTAAGACCTTCACGCTCTTCGTAATAAGCATTTTCTGCTATCGGTATATTTTTTTGGGTTATATTCATTGGATATATTATTCCCGAAAAGTCATTATTCTGTTGTTATTCCTTTATTTTACAATTAGATAATTTATTTTATAGGTGTTATGTGGATTTGTTGAATAGAAAAATGGACGGGCCAACTTAGTCTCTTTTTAGAAAGAAATTGGATATTTCACAAAACGTAATTAAGACGTGTGTGCTTGCGCGTGCTTGAATATTTTCCTATATACTAGTGTCACCACTGATTTCTGAATATTAGCATCTACTCGGTAATGGTTCATGATAGGTTTGTGTGATCCGTCTTAGCAGTGCAGGCCAGTGGTGTAGGCTCAGAAATGTGACTATTACGTTAAAGAAGGTTTGCTTCAAAATCTTAATTTACGCTTCTACGTTTACTATCGCAGATTCATGTAGATTAAATCTGGGAATTATTAAAATGTTATAACATTTCAAATAAATTATTTAATTAATTATGTAATTAACAGTCGTTATTTAATTATTTAATCAATGTATTTAGTTAATAATTAACTTTTCTTCACTATATTCCTCAAAAAACCTCATTCGCAGTCAGTATCCCCATTTTGTGATTAAGTTAAGGGTGATTAAAGAGCATAATCATTTACTGTTGTTTCCAGTTGACAGATTTTAATAAAATACAATAATCCGGTTTCTTTATGATAATATTCTCAAGAGCTCCACAGTAGAATAAAAAACATGTTTGCCTATTGTGGAGAATGGAGACTTCGTTTCCGAAATGCGCATTGGGACTTTCCCAGAAATCGGTAATCTGGAGCTTCCCGTTTGTATCCATGCGCGAGTTCCACCTGTCGACAAACGCCTTACGGAGTGTTTTAAGCCATTCATTGAAAGTTCTGTTCCAGCTTTCTTACCTTTTAGTATTTTCCTAAGATTTGATTTACTGATGAAATGTTAACGGCGAAAAACCGATGTAAATTCATACATCATATTTTACTAATCTCTTCTACTCATTGTACCGTAGATTGGTAGGTATTTTTTTACCGTTAGTTTTTGTAATTTAACAATCAAAAACAATTTCTAAGTAAGTTTCAGATAATAAGATTAATAAACGAATGACCTCCGATTAATTAAGAAAGGAAGTTGTTTTAGTCGGTAGAAAAAAAGATGAGTATTAATTCTTATTTCATACATATGAAAGACAAGCATGTATGATGTAACATATTCGTATGTATGTACTACGAAAGACGGGTTATGGAAAAGGGTGATTGGTAACTTGGTATGTACCATTTTTACAACTTTGTTCGAGCAGTTGACTGTCCCATTGATCCTTTCTCGTGGCCGTGCCATAGAACTCCTATGATATGGTTTACGTTAATTTCATTACTAGGTACTTGAAACTTACGATTAGCCTCGCCTGTTACTCTCGGAATGATATAATTGTATATTTTGATTGGCTGCCGGCTCTGTGACTTTGGTTTAGACCATGTATTTCTTCGGGAAATTCTATTCAATTTTTCAGGATCCGTAGCCTGTTATGCGTTCTGGTTGCATCGATTTTCTCTCTTAAGGCCTCCGTACCATACTAGTTCACTTTCGTTTTCCGCACCCCTTCATCTTTCCTTCTCGTCTAAAGTTTTGCCATTTTTATCCTCTGCTCATTTCCTCTTCCGCCGCTTGACTCGCATTATCCTGACGTCATTCTGCAAACTCTTCTCTCGCTTGTTTGTTGCGATGTGGACCTCACTCTCTCCTGGGATTCGCTCCGTCTGGGAATAAGTCGTCCGTTTGTCATTTGGCACTCGTCGGTTCTTCTTTCTCTTCCAAACCCTCTCTTTCTCCCTCTTCAGAGGTTTCCCAGAAAAAAAATTCGAAAGTGTAAATCTCGGAAGAAGATTTCTCTCTGGGAGACTGCGAGTTTTTCTGTTATTCAACGAGCTTATTCACCAGTAAGTTCTATAAATGAGAGTTTCAGTCTTTTCCGTTTGTCAGCCTTATATGCACCGCGATCCTCCAGCTCTAGGTATTTCTTCCCTATGCTGGACGCTTTAACGGTGCTAAATTAATGCATATCACCGTCAGACAAAGGCTGTCACTCTCTCCTTTGCTCTTGTTTATGTATGCTACATTTCCTTTTTATTCAAATTGGAAGTTTCCCTAGAATTACTATCCAATTCTTTTGTAACTCTTTTCTTTCACACCTTACTTCTCGAACCTTCTGGCCTTGAACGAAATATAAATGCTACTCATCATCAAAAAAGATATTTCCATGTAATGGTAGAGGTATTAGAACACTTTTTCTCTAATGTCATAATGTCATATTTATGATATTATTCAACAATCCTGACTTTTCTTTCTCTTTTTGTTTCTATAAATAGATGGTCATGGGCTGGTAGATCTCCTATTGTTCGTTTCTATAACAGTTCTATTTTCTCTCCATCTTGATGATTTATGAAAATGCCTTTCATTGTATTCACTAAAACGAAGAAACAGGGCTACGCCCTTGTGTGTCCCCCTGGAGTGCCCCGCCCATATAATAAGTCTGAAATTAATTAAAGAAGCTGTTTGTTTGATTGTCGGTTCATTTTGTTATGTAGTCCCTATTGTATTGTATTCTCCATAATGTTCGGATACTGAAGGTCTAGGTGTGAATGTTGTTTCTGTAAAGGTACTAAACCTTTCCCTTTTTTCCTTCATTTCAGCTAATCCTGTTTCACGTTTGCTACCATTGGTCACTTCCGATCCTATTGATATATTTATAATATTTTTGATAACCTGCTTTCTTTTTATTAATGCTATAAACCCAAAAATTTTGCATTCACGGTATCTGGATGGCTCTACTCTTTTATGATCATCTTAGTTTTTCTTCAAAGTATTTTGTGGTACACATTCATTATTTTTTTGAAACCTTTCTATCCTTGTTTGGTAACATTATTGTCTAGTAGAACTTGAATCGCATATATAATTGATATTGAATTAATTGTTGATGCCCGATGAACAGATTCTTGTTAGCTTCTAATTAGAATATTTCCGCCTGAGAAATATATCACCTATTATGTATTATTATATTGTATGGATGGAGTTTCATAGTTTTATATTTAATTTAGTTATGTAGTATTGCTTTTAATTTCTAAGGAAAGGGAGGAATTATCACGAGTTGATGAGATTTATCATGAGATCATCTTTTGCCCACATAAGCTACCTTTGGTGACAAACTTTCGTCTACTTTGTGGAGGAATGTCGGAAGTTATAGTTTTACAGAAAATAGGACGTTTAAATTTTAAATGTCGCACTCTGTACTTCAGATAACATTGACCCATAACGGAATTTTTCGAGCCAAGCTGAAGTTGTGGATTACTTAAGAAATTGGTTCCCTGTAAGGAATCGCTTCACTCATTTCCTCGCCTGTAATTTCTGTTTCCAGCGAACCCATTGCAATTCCAAAGAGCACTCCGCAGAATTATCATATTAGTCGAAGTCATTTTTCAGCATTACCTAGGGAATCACTCAAATAAATAAACCTCCCGCGTTCGACTTCCTGTTGGCGTTTCAGGTTCGTTCTCTCAGCGTACGGATGGCCGCTTTCTTTCACATTCGTAAATGGAGTCGGCGCTAAAGTTTGGGCGGGGCTGCTTCCATGTCCCTCTCTCGGAACCGAATTACTTAGGGAAGAGGCGCCACACCCATTGCGTGGAAGTCTATCTCACGTGTGCATTATCTCGTCTAATCTGCACTCTCGTCAATCGATATTCACTCCGCGTCCTTCTTCGAAGCCTCTCCGTAAATCTAACTTGCTTTATGGAAGCCCTTTCTTGAGATAGATGATACGCAGTACCGCGCTATCCTTGTTTATCAAAACTGCATTTTTGCCTCCCGCTTAAGGTGCTGAGTGGATATGGTTTGATTTCCAACGTAACGCACGTCAAACTGAAGAATTGCGTAGCTGTTAAGTGCTGGTTTGAAATCTTCTCCAGGTCGATGCATGCGAAGATGACGTAAAGGAAATATCTTCGCGTTGTGATGATTTTTTTGTTCCTCGTAGGTATACTTCAAAACATGTTCAAGTATCAATTGAAAATAGACATTTTGGTCATTTAAACCGCATGAAGAATATTTTTTCAGCCAACTACATATTTAGCACAAACTTAAAACCACTACCAGCTTAGTTACAAATATTTTAAATTTTACGCTCTATTTATTCACAATGGCCTATAAATTTATGACGAAATGTTGATTCTGGTAAATATTTTACTATATTTAATGTTTTTGTGAGCTGTTGTAGCTTTGTTATCACTCCAAATTTTACCCTAGTTACTCTGAAATCCAAATTTTTCCAAAGCCGAAATCTTCGACATTATTTTCGAAACTAGTACAATTATTGTCAAAATGTGACTTTTAATATATTTATTAATTTCTTCCAGTAGAATTTTTATTCTGATTGTTCCCGTTCTCTTTAAGTACTCTGTTTCTACGAAATCCAATATTTTATTGAAATAAAAAAATATTCTAACCAAATTTGTGGGATTGTGTATTTTAGTGAGCTTCATATTCCATTTCGAGTTATATCATAAGTGCAGGTTGACATTTAATGTCAAGCATAGTTGACCTTTGAGACCCAATTAAGACAAGGATGAAAATCATATGCTCCGAGACAAATGTCAGGTATCTAATATAGAGCCTTCGATCGATACGAAGCCTACACGGGAAACGATCATTAGAGCGAATAGTGGACCACGGTTGGTCAAGGATAGTAACTCATAGGGCTATCTCATTTCTATTAGACATCTCTATTCGATGAAGTTGACTTCGAAAATGTTTCGCTTACAAATAGCTTGTTTAGCAGCTTACTACTCGTAGCGTAGAACGTGCTTTGCTACAAAATACGTACGTGCGGTTCTTAAAAGTTGCTGAAATTTTTATATGTTCATTTGAACATTTACAGAGGGATTAATATTGCGTTGAAATGCCACCTTTGACGTCGATTTTGAGTAGGGTCCCTAAATGTTTACGAGTTGGGAGCTTCTGTTCGAGAAGGGATTTAGGGAGAGCTTTGAAACTAAAAAATGCTACCGAGTAGCGCATCAGATTGTTAATATTAAGCTATAAGCGTTTTTTAACGCAGCTTCGTGTTTATAATTTAAAAGTTCGCTGGAACCTCATGTTTCTCCATAAATTCAGGGCAGTTTCAACTTAAATTACGATCTTTTCTTATGGCGGCTTTACGCATCACAAAAATTGAAGTCTCTGTAGCTTTTGTCCCAGAGGTAGAAAATGATTTTTACTAGAAGTTTGTATACAGATTATTAACGAAATTTTCAATACTTGTGTATTCTTAAGGATTAGTGAAAGTTTTCTATGCTAGTTAGAAGAAAATATGTCCTGTTTTTAAAAACAAGTCAAGCAGTAATTTCTAAGTTAATCTGCGGGTTAACCGCAAATATTTCTTCATGCATTAAAATCCTTACTTTTCAAGTTATCAAAAATGTCATTTCGTTTACTCATCACATCTCATCTGAATGGCTGTAAGTATGATGAAAGGTTGAACCGTTTGGGAAATACTGAATGTTTTAAATTTATATTTTACCCAAGTGTTCATGGTGGGGGGATGTTTTTATAACGCTTTGAAGTCTCTCTTTTATCTGATAGAAATCCTTTAGAGTCAGTTATTTAGCTCTTTCGAAAACATTATTTCCAAGCTAAGCACTTCTTCAATGAAATTGAGTTAAACTTGCATACATGTATAACATTGCTGATCTGTGAAAATTTTTCGAAACTACCTAATAATGTAAGTTTTCCTAAATACTCTAATTAGATAAGGATATCTTTCACAAATAGACTATCATCAGGTCTGAGTGCATGCCTTAAAAGTAACAATTATGTATCGAGCTAAAAATTCCTAGTTCAAAAACTCACTTATATGTAAATTGTTTGGTCTGAAGCAAATTATTCAAACTGCAGTTTTTTATGAAATACGATGCTGCCCGTGATGAGTCTTATTCCATTATTCGTTCATAATTTATATTACTTGTGATTAATTACCCGTGGAAGGCATGCTTGCTTGTTGATCTTTGGAGGATCTTTATGGTTCGATTGAATACACGTATATGGCGTCCGCCGCTATTAATAACTCTGAAAGTTAAAGGATCTCTGATGTATGTACGAAAAACCTATCTTAGGTCGAGGCACCTATTTCTATCTTTTGGATCATACCATCCTTGAAATGAACGGAGGAAGTTCCGGGAATGACGTTTACTTTAGCTATGTGGTGAGATGGGTTCAATCCTTGTAAACGACACATAATATCACCAAAGCTTTCCTTCCAAAAGCGGTATTTTAATGATGAAAAACAGCGTGTAATAGTTCCTGGAGGCTAGACAAACCCGCACGACCGTTTTCACAGTTCGAACGCGCTCATTGGAGCGCAGCGATGGAAAAAGTTAGAAACGACGATTATCTTATCCGAGACACTTCCTTTATCACATCCGGTGTTTATTCTCCACCTCCCGGGAAAATTTCTTATAAAGAATCTCGGTTTTATTTCCGTGGATTTTTATGCGTCGCAGAACAAGCGGAAGTCTCTGCCTTGCCATTAAAAGAGACTCCGCCCTGAAGGAAGCCTACGTCGCGATTTCCTCCTTTTTTCTCCCGCTCGAGATCCGTGCATTCGCATTTCGTTACCGTTTGTTCTACGTGTTCGCACATAGGGAAGCGTCTGATTAAGTCTTTCTTATGTGCCGGCTTCCCTTTCTTTCTAGTGCGTCTTCCCAAATAAACTGCGGCTTTCGCTGGTGCGAGAGGCATTTTTCGCGATGGCAGCGCTCAAGGCGGGACTTCTCGACTTGTTTGCGGGAATGTTTGAGATGGAATTTTTAAAATGCGCGTGTTTTCGGCCGCTGTGTTCTTTTCATCGCGGGAGCGGAAGTAATTCCGAGGCTTCCACGGATTATTTCCTTGATAAATTTCAAATGATAAGGTGGAGTTCTTGTTACCCGAGCTAGAAGCATGCTCGCGTTGCCAACTGTGTGGAGTAGCTGAGAGAATGAGTCCCTGATTCTCTGTTATTTATTCAGATTCGGGTTTAATGAAAGTTGTAGTGCAAATAAGAGATGTTTTCTCGTTTTATTTTCAAATTATGTTTCAAATTCCTTTCGAGTTTGCAGAAAGAAATGGAATTTACATTTCAGTTAAAAGCGATGCATGATTTTTTATTATGACATTGTTTTGATTATCTTTTCAAGTAGGTAAAATTTTACATTCTAGTCACTTTTTACTTGCCTCGGAAAGAGTAGAGTTAGAAAAACTCTTACTTACAACATATCAACAAGATGATTTTAGGCCCTTTGTCAGATTGGTGTTATTTGTGTATTGTGTTCCTATTACTATGTAACACAAAGTTTGACACCTATGTGTCAACAACACTGTAAAAGCACGTATTCAGCTAAGGTATACATGGCACCTTGAGCTAATGGTTGGTTTAGAGAGAAATTTCTTTCACTTTCAAAGGAAGTTTCGGTGAAAGGTTGCAGTAGCTTTTCGCATCATTGGTCAAGAAATTAGAAAGGCTCAGCTCTGATAATGATGTTGCTATGCCACTTTCGTTGGATTTTAAACTTTTATATTCGGAGTCAACCGTGTTTAGGTTCTACAAGTGCTAATTATCCGAGGTTTATTTGCTCCGAATAAAAACATAAACCGTGAAGGAGATGTTTAGAAAATCAGGCATAGTTTTCACTACATTTTTTGCAACTGTTTGCTGCGGTATTTCATATCCGTTTCCTGCTATTTCACATGGTTTATGCTTTATTATACATGGCTTGTGTTTATTTCCATTTTACGCTATATCCGCAGTGTCCATTTCTGCGGAAAGTTAATCTCGTTTATTTAAGCGAAATAATGTCGCAAGAGCAGATGGTGTAATTCATTAAGATCCGCGGATAATTGTTGAAAAATAGCGAGGTCATTCGTCTCTCATTCTTCTAAGTGAAAAAGCAATCGTTTTATCCTCCGGCAAGAGAGAACCTGCCACCGAATTATTTTTCGAATCAATCTCTCCGAGATGGCGTTCATTTTCGCACGCGAGCGAGTGAGAAATGGAGACCTTTTCCATTTGGCGTCGGCCGAGTTCTTTCCCGGCGAATACCCTTCATAACGGAGGACACCTTATCCGTCTCCCGCGAGCGGAACCCCTTTGTCCTCATTGCGTGCGAGGTGATTTCGCAGACAACGCCCTCTCCGACAAATGGAAGGACGAAAGAGAAAAAGGCGACTTATCCCTTTAATCTGTTCCAGTCCGGCCGCAGGATTAGTGCTTCGAGGTGGTTTCTAAACGATGGCCACATCCTCTTGAAGTCATCTCGGCGGCGATTTCATACCGAAATCTCGGTTACTATCTAGCCCCGTTGGTATCGCGAGTGTAACTCGTTAACCCGACCACTGACTCGGCTATGTTGGCAAGATGGCCCTCGGAAAGAATTTCTGCGGGCCATTAAGGAGGAGTGTGCCCTATCTCCCCGCTCATCAAAGATTCTTGATATCTCTTGAAAAAGAAATAGCTGAGGTTGGCTGGCGCTACGTGTGGGGAACATACTAGGGTCGTTGTTATGGCGAAGATTTCGGATTTTTTTTTACCCGCCAACGGTCTGTCTCTAGCGTTGATGTTCGTTATCTGATTTTTGGAAACAGAAATGAGAATTTGCGTTTCAGCTCTGGTGATACTGAAAAGCATATGTTTTGGAGGTTTAACATGGGAAAGAAAGTAAGAGCACGAAACAGAACTCAAGCGCATTAATCATCTGGCTTGATTAATTAATTTGTTGTACCGTTATTACCAGACATTTTAAAGATTCTTGTCATGTTTGCTATTTTTAAAGTTAACCGAAGAGACTTAAAAAGGCGCGTAATTTTATAAGTAGGTTAAAACTTATTCCAGTTTTTATTTGTAGAATTATCTTCATCTTTCATAAAGGAAGACCTAGTGATAGTCGTCGCATTTCTTTTTTATTGTAGTTGTAATACTTATTTTAATTTATGAGCAGATGAATTAGGGTTTATTTTGTAATCTAGGTCCGCTATTGTATTGTATAATTAAAATTTACTTATCTGTTGTTCAATAAAGGCTTTATATTGTCGTGTTGCAGTGAATATGGTAGAATGGTACGTAAGTTACTATGATCTTCTCTTGAACTTTAACAAATCCATGATATAACGGGCTTAAAATTGAACATTTGTTGAAATCTACTTGAAGGATATATTTGAATATGAGCACTAGTCTCTTTAATAATTATTATGTAGAGAAAATGTTTTTTGCTTGGAGTTATTTTGGTTTGCAAAAGTAATGGATTTTTAAACGACGAGCAATCTCTGGTTCCTCATATAAATTTGAAGTTTGCTTGAAGGCTAATTTCTTCTCGTTGAATTACCTAATGCCATATCTATTTCCGCAGCTATCTCTCATGTATTCTTTACCCATTCGCTGCGACAATCGACTGTAGTCGATTTGACGTTCATAGTCCTGAAACTGCATCTAATCCAAATATGCAGCGAAAGGGTTAAGTAATTCCTTTTCCTATGCTTATTTCTTCATTAAATTTATCTCCAGTACCTAAGTGAATTTTGTGCTGTCATTAGAGTGGAGGCCCACTTCTTTATACAGTGGTATGTACCTTGGTTAACGACAGTAATCCGTTCCTGGATTGTCGTCGTTAAACAAAACCGTCGTTACCCGATGCGAGATTTTCCAGAACCATACTGCATAAGAATATTCAGATAATACTCATTAAAATATAGTACATAAAATTTATTCAATTATATTTTCAACAAAATGATCAGTAATAACATGAATGGTCGACATCTTAGGACACTTCGCACGAAGACCCCCAACGGGAATCGAACCCGTGACCGTTTTCACCGAAGTCGAACGTGTTTCCTACTTGGCTGTAGGGAAGCCCCAAGAAGTTTTTAACTGTCAATTTTCCCCAGAAGGAGTTAGAAGCCAAAGGCTGCGTCGTTACCCGAGAAATATTTTGATCACAACCATACGTCGTTAACCAAGGTACTACTGCAATAGCGAGTGAACTCAAGTACGCTGTCTGTGGTGAAGAGAACGTGAACCCAGCATCTTATCGTGTATAGTTTATTCATGATACCTTCTTTATTTCATGTCTTCCTTCTTTTAAATGACTATATCTGATGCAGAGCCGCTCCCAGCCTATCTGCCGCCTGGATGCGGACATAATTTGCCGCCCATGGAAATTAAATTCCAAAACCACACATTTCCAGATTTGCTGATAAAAATTATTTTGAAAGACTTTGAAGAATCAGTGTTTTAGGACTTCCTTCCCTAACTTCTACTCATTACAAAACAACAGTAACAATTAATAATTCGTAATAATAATAGTAAATTGTTGAAAGTTCAAATTACTTTCGAGTAACATTATCATTGCAATGCGCATAACTTGATGATCATAACAATTTATATGATTTGAAAGAAATATATTTTTCACAACTAAATATGAGTGTTTCTAATAAAATTGTATTTCTACATGAATAACTTCGAAGGAATAACAGGTGTGAAAAATAAGGACATCATTCCAAGGCGAGTCGTGTGTATCACACAGCAAACAACAAATAATGTTGTTGTAATAATAATAATGGTTGGCTACGCTTCTGTTGCCGCCCTTTAGATGCCGCCGCCCGGGTGAGATGCACCCATAGGGCGGCGTGGCTCTGATCTGAGGTGTCAGTTATCATCATGATGAAGTCTATTATTTAAGAACACTCCGTCTGAATTAGTTTAAAATGTTATGGGTCGATACAAAAAGCTCAAACGCTTCAATGTCGTCTGTTCATAAGCCCTGGGATACGAACTGAACCACGTTTTCAATGAAGGCCATTGCAGATGGTACGTGGGAATCCAGAGTCAGAAGTCCCGTTACGGCTTTCCAGGTGATCGAAACATTCGCGCCTCTCTTAATGCTTTCCCACGACTCGTCGCGCGTGTGCGTGCCTCCGAGTGGTTTTCACGGAGCTCGTCCTTTATTCCTCCGCAACGAAAGCCACACATTATTCCGTCCGCAGGGCGCTTTTGTACGTGCTTGCGACCGGAATAATAATGATCCATTTGGTAGGCGGGGAGTGAGAGTGGATTTTGATGGATGTTTGCGGGGTGGTGTGGGCCCCGCATCGCTTTCGGGGGTGCGGGGTATCGATGTCGATCGGCGCCTAACTGGCAGGAGAGGAAGGGCGCCCATTTCCCGCGGAATGATGGGCGATCATCCCGTATGCCACTGGGGCGGTGTCTGATTTTTTAGTCTGTTAGCTTGTTTATTCCTGTCTTGTGTTTACAGAAGGGAGGCTACCTAAAAATCGTTCCTTTAGTCCATCTCGGGTTTTGTTGGTGGAAGGGGCACTTATTTAGCGGTGCATGATTGAGATGCTCTTCATTTGTTAAGATTCGTAAGTGATGATTTCTATGGCCGCATCCTAAGTCGTATCTCTCAAGACCACAGTTTTCTTATTTAATGTTTCGTTTACTCCTATTGTTGCTGACAGTATCCTTTTTCTTATTTTCCCGTCTTTTATCCAATTTTAGTTGCTGGTATGAGAGGGTGTTTACGGTTCTTTCACGCCCTTTCTGATGACCTTCTCTTGTGCGTTTTCCTGCTGAGTTTTATTTTTTCCTAAGTTCAGACTTTTTTTAATGCACATAATATTATCTTTCCTTTAGATAATTTTATTTTTTGTACCTGCCAAAATCACTTTCTCGTAAATAATCAACGACAAAAAGTCTCAACCTCGCCCTTCAAAAAGAAAATTTTATTGTTTTTATTTGTTGGAGCATTATGACGTGCTATATTAAACGAAATTTCGCACATGAACGATTGACGTTTATTGACCGTGGACATTGTTATTTTATCGCATTCTACGCACTGTTTTAGTAATGCGGCAGTTCTCAATGCATTGGCAGGGGCTGTAAATTTCACGAATTTTTATAATTCCCGTGGCGATTTTAATACCTCGGCTGTCCGGAAGCCCCTACTGATGATTAAAGTGAGATCGAAATTTTTAGCACACTGTTTTTAAAAATTTGCTCCCTGTGTCCATTTTTGTGAATAGTGTATGAGGAGTGAACATTTTTCACATGCTTCGTTTACTCGGATAAATTTTGGAATTTGCAAGGAATCCTTATTTCCATTGTAATTGATATTCAAACGAGAGGTGGAAACGCATTTTGCAGTCTGAATATATTTTGATGTTCGAAAAAGCTCTGGAAGGTATTAATGAATGTAATTCGGAAACATATTAAATTAAACCGTAGTATTAATTCTAATCACATTTTAAAGGAGATGGCGTATTTCCCTCCAAGGCTCCTGTCTTTTTTTCGATTAGCTAGCGTCAATTCTCCTTTCAGTTTTTCCTTTCCTCTTGAAATAGTCGTGCTGATTTCTCATTTCCGTTTGATCTGTGATTGGCGTTTCCCGTTGAAGATATTCTTAATTGCGTAGCAGCTATCGTTTTGTATTTGTCGTCAGATTGAATCTGCCCCTGGTGCCATTTTATTAACGTATTTAATGTGTTATTTCTTTCCTGCTCTTGATTTAATCTGAAGGATATAACTTAATGTATTTTTTCGGAAGTGAAATCTGCCCTCGATATTCCCTGGACCCGTTTTTATTTACGAGTCTTTGTGCTCTCTTTAGGTAAAAGCTAATTTCTTTGGGGAGAAAGTGAAATGGTAGAGATTAACCTGGTTAGAAGGTGTTGGACTTCCGATAACTTTTTATGGTACATTCAGATGCTTCAAAAATATATTTTTTTATTCTCTGGATAGGTCTAAATAGATGAAAGTTCTTTTGGGGTGTTATTGTTAGTATTTACAGCAGTGTATTATTTTTTATCGTATGTATTTACTTTGCCAAAATCATCTGTTATAGAGGTCAGCCTCTGATTTTATCGTTGTCCTTCACATGTACTGATTTAATCGATTCTGCCCTTTCATTTTATGGCATACTTTTTTCGTGTTCAACTCATACATTTGCTGGTCATTATTTATTTTTGTAAGGACGGGGTGAGATACTTTACGATCTTCCTTGGTAAAAATTTTGAAAGGAGCAATATCTTTCTGTATTTCCATAAATAAAAGAAAGTAGTAAGGTAGCAATGATACTTATAACTGGTAATAGGTTTTATTTGTTGTCCTTTATTCTCTTGAACTAATTTCGTATTTGCCGTTTAAGTCCAACAGGATAATATGGCCATCTTGTTTGTTAGTATAATTTGGTTACTATAGTAGAAGTTTTTTCTTTCTAAATGCGTTTCACTTTATAGAATTAAATCAATTACGCTCTACAGATGTTCATACCTTACTAAGTGGTATATTAATCCCTTGTTGTTTCCCTTATTTTTGTTCTTTTAATGTCGACTGTACAAGTGAACGTAATGTTGTCCTAAAGAACTGATTAAATAAGTATGCAGCATGCAATGATTAATAAAGATCATTTTCGAAACCGTTATGTTAAATTAATCTTCATAAGTGATTTATGGTGATACTATCCTCAGAATGAAAACTGAGAAAGCTGTTTGTACTATTATACATTATTGTTGTTATCATTTTAAGGAAATAATTCATATACTTCTGTCACGTTTCATTGTGATCTATTAAATATTTTTTTCCAAGTAAGTTTAATAAGCTCTCGTAAATATTGTAGTTGTACTATTGTGAAAAGTGCTTCGACACTTTGGTCTCTTTGCAAATGGGTCCCCACCAGGGTCCGAACCCAGGACCGCTTTCACCAAAGGCGAACGTGTTGCATACATGGCTATCTGCAGCCCAATTTCGTGGATATTTCGTGAATATTTGCTTTTGCAGTGTTTTAGTATCTATTGTGGAGTAAGTGGTATAATTATGCTAACTGGAAACATTAACTAAGCTGCTAACCGTTTGTTTAGCTTAGTTAGGAGGAATTTTTTCTGGCTGGCTGCATGCATAGATCTTATTCTAACAAATAAGCGTCAATTTTGCATTCTTCATCCTCTGATTGTTTCTAACGTATCGATGATTTCCACGAGCGATTTCCTTGGCACGATAGTATTCACGTTACAGAAGTGTCTCATTCGATGTTCCAGTTACGCTTAATTTGATCCCGCCTCGAAACCGGCTTCGCGAGTCTGTTGAAAGGAGGAACGAATAACTGGTTCCTTCGAAGGAAATTTTCGATTCAAGTGAAGTGGAAATTCCGTTTTATAACTCAACCATTTTTCCATCCCAGCGAGAAAATATCTGCGTCAGCTGCGTCCCGTTCTGATGTAACGCGATCTCAGGAATGATTGTCGCCTTCTTAAAATCGATTTTATCTTGGAGCTATATCTGCGTATTCCAGGAGGAGGGTGAATAATTTTCGTTCCATATGATGTAGAAAGGGTTCTTTCCAAGCATGAGTGGATATAATTGATTGCTTTTATGTATTTTCGAGGAATTTTACTAAGCATTTCAAAGGAATTAGTATAGAGTGGGAAGCGATACGCATGTTCAGAAAATTGAAGTGTGAAAAGCTGTGTATTGCCATTAGTTAAGTCATAATTAAATAATGGTTCATAGCAAATAAGTTCGGATTAGTTTTATGGAAAGTTTGTTTTATCTTTCGTTTCATAAAACTGTACATTTTCTAAGATAAATTGTACTTTTTTGCGTCACCATTAAATTGATTACTTATATCGTAACATTACTATCGTTTGTATAATTTGGTGGCCAATAAAATATATTTCAAATGTTGGAAATTGCTTATGATTGTCAGTCCAGTAGTAAAAGTTCTAAAATTTATCTTTCACAAAAAATATTTGGGCCGATTAAATTTGCAAAGAGATTGCTTATCTTAATTATACATACTTAAATTTTAGACTTAATTTAAATAGTGAATTTTGCTTTTAGTTAACGCGGTTCAAAATAAGGATGTCGACATTTAAACTGAAGTTCCGTTTCAATGCCTTGAGATTGAATTGATATAATGTCAAATGTTCTTTATATTGAGAATCATTATATTCACTGGATAATTCATGAAATATTCGCGGAGTATTTTGATATTATTCATGATCGGGACGAAGGAGTATATTTAAATCATAGAAATTATGAATGAGGCTTGATAGAAATTCAGTATTTTTATGTCGAAATTACAGTTGAAAAAGAAGAACATTTGCTTAGGACGTTTATTTTCTCAGTGAATGAACCTTTCCGAACGTCTCTCACGTTTAGTGGCTCTTCTACGAGTGCGCGCGACGCGACTTTTTAATCGCCACACGTCCTTGACGTTATTTCTGAAATTGAAGCTTTCGAAAACGGAAAAATTTATTTGGAAACGCTCTTATCACCCCCTCTAGACAAAAGAAGGAACGTTCCCGTTTGGGGTATGTTTTTCCGAGGCCTTGACCCGCGAAGTTCACTCGAATATGTCTCGTACGGCGGAGAGATAGCCAGTTAACTTTCCGGTTCAGAGGACACCAAGTTTTCGAAAGAGGGAGAGCGCTGTTCTTTAGGGAGACCAGGTGCTCGTGAATCATATTCGCGGAGGAGCTGTTGGGGTACACTGGCCGTGAAAACGTGGAGAGAGAGGCATCCCGTTCCGTCCTCCCCTCTTCGTTTCCTCAGCTTCGTACCTCACTTCTCGGTTGCTTATCCCAGGGGTGAACGGCCGATGCCGACCGAATGGGACCCCATCGTCTTTTTATTCCTGTGCATCCTCTCTCTCCCTCCCCCACTTTTCCCACTTCACCTCTGTTTTCTCTCCACTAAGGGGAGAATTTCCTCTTTCTGCGCTTTCTCTCATCTCAATCTACTTCTCACCTCCTTCGCCACCCTCTTCCTTTGTTTATTTATCTCTCCATTTGCCTCGTCTCTCCCATTTTACTTTTATATATTTCGCTCCCGAGCCGGGCTCGTATCTAATCCGCCGTTTTCTTACGTTTTTCTCGCCTCCTATAGCCGTTAAGTCCGCTCTCCCATCATCTGAAATGCATGCGGCGTATATCTGCCTCGTAGCGTTCTATTATTTAATATCTCTGTGTTCGGGCCTCGTATTTATGGCGCTTTACGCGTTTTTCCTCTTTCTTTCTGGTTTATTTTCCCCGGTGGATAGTGATTTTCCTGCTTCGCTACGCGTGTTTCGTTGTTTTTTCCCTCTCGTATCCCTCGTGGATTGGGATTTGTGCGGTGAAGTACATGTTGTTCGCGATTTACCGCTGATGCATCCGATAGCGAAAATGGGGCTGTTATTATGGTAACAAATGCGCCGGTGATATTATTATTAGATTCTACTGCTGCTTTTTGAATTCGAGATGAGAAATAATTACGTGGCTGGTGGGTAGGTAATGCAGGTGTCGTGATTTGTATGTTGGTCTCTAGTGTGGCAAATTTAGAAATGTAATCCTCTCGCGATTACGTAAGCTAGTCTTCCGTTATTAACGTGAAATATATAGCTTTCGAAATATATATGATAGGGTACATTTTAGGTATGACGATTTAACGATTTCATTGTGTAACGAAATCGCTAGTTACTATGAGTGTTAGACGTTTATTAAAAAATAGTTGCAAAATTATGCGTTAACCTTAACGATTGAGTAAAATCGTAATGGAAATAGAAATTTCTGTTAATTTCACCTTATTATTTATTGGAATGTAAACAAAATAATGGAATTTTTATCAGAGCCACCCCGTTAACCAATTATTTAATGGAAACAGTTATGTTAAGCTGTTCATGTTGATCAATAGTGATTTCACACTGTAGAATACTTAGTAAAATATCAAATATTTAATCGAATACTCGTTTTGGAAAGGTCCGTTGGCTAATTATCATTTTGCAATACATTTTTGTACTTGATTTCCCTGCTTGCACATATGCAGTATATATTCCTTAATGAGGTATCTGCTTCTATATGGAGGTGCTAACTTGAGGTAAGTTAGTTCGCCACTGTTATTCTAAAAGCCTTATTTTTTCTATTATTTTTTATTCATTCAATTCCATAGTACAAAGAAAAAATATGTTAAATACATACTTTTATAAATTGTCCCACCCATTATTTTGTAATGTACGGCATTTTTTACTGTAGGCAACAAAGTACAGTAACGGAGCACGAGAAATATACTTCAAGTCATTCCCTTCTCAATAAATGTCAGTATTCAAATTTGCAAAATTTTCGACCATTTTATTTTATAGTGATCAACTTCATCAATTCCCCTTTCCTCAGTCTTCCGAATTTCTCTTTCTTTACGACCATCTTTCCTAATGTGCCATTTCGTTTTCCCGTCTTTATAATCTTACCCCGGAAACGACGCCGTGCTTCACAAATTAATCGCGATCTGGTGTGGTAGGTGTCGAGACAAATGTCGTAATCTTTTATTGAGCCCCGTGGAGATGGCAGTGACACAATCAACGCGGACTCGGTTCTTCGTCGACGAGTTGAATAAAAAATGTCGAGACCATCCCCAACTCCCACGCTTCCGCCCGGATTCCCTTCCCGCATCCCTCCGATACGAATTAATTATAAATTTTCGACAGCCGCAGCGAAACCTTTTTCCTATTTTCGTCATCTTTTCAGCAGTCGCGTTTTCCGCGCTCAGTCCTTTGGTTTCCGTTTCTGGCAGATTGACCCGACACCTCCTCGGCAGCCCTCATCGAGGCAGAGTAATGTTTCCAGTTAATGAGGTCGTCACCTTGTGTTACGTAGGTTGTTATCTCGAGGAGAGATGGATAGCCCCGTCTTCCTCTAAGTCGGCGATGTTGCTCATCCATTTGATTGAGTGCATGCGATTTCGATTTGGCCTCCCGGGACCAAGTGGACGCTTGTGGTGGACTCGGCGTCCCCATCAACTTGCTTCTCCGACGGCGATTTTCCATTAGGAATTTTTTCGTCTTTGGTTTCTGTCATCGTCGGACTCAGGAGGCTGTCTCCGGACCTTGTGTCGGATTACGCCTATGTGATGATGACAGACTGAGACATAATCCTGTTATGTGGACATTTTCTCGGCGAGGAATCGAAATTAAAAGTTTCTAAGCTTCATTAACCGACCTGTTTGAAGTAATGAGCCCCATACCGAATGTCGTAGGGTGGCTGTTTTTTTTATTTAGTTGAATAGGTATTTCAGTTTTGTTTTCTAAAACTTTTTTTGTTTTTGTCCTGAAGTTATTCCTCGTTGACAAGGGAAATGCAAGAAGATAGCCTTTTTTCAGGAAAGTGTGCAAACAATAAGTTAAAGAAATTATACTGTATCAGGGTCCTCCATAAGGACGATCATACAGGTGTATGGACGCTTAAAAATTGAAAAATCTAGTGAGTTTGTACGAAAAAAGTTAAAGATGCTAAATGAAGTTGTAAGTATCGAAATATTTCAGATATCTACCATAAATGCTGCAACCGAGATGAATGTGGTTACAAGTTAACAAGATTAACAAGTTATTATTGGAACCAATGAAACGTTACGTAAAGGTGACAATTTGAAAGAATATTTTTACTCTTGGAATCGTTTCGTTATTCCTAAAAAATTGCTTCTTACTTAGAATTCCAATTTGATGTTCACTTCTGTAGTATTTAGGAGGTAAAAACTTAGTGTGTGAAAATCGTATCTTTGTCACATTTCAAATGCTGTCTCTAGATTTCACGATGATTAGTCAAACGTTTCCTATTCTAATTAACACCCTGTCTAGTTTCTCTTCCCTTAGCTCTCACCGCGTCTTCTCTTTTCTGTAAACTTTCCTTCAAAGTTCCCCTCAAGATGCAGTTGGTGATATTTCAGCGCTAGCTATTTCATGTTGAATGTCTGCTTAAGGCTGTCTTCTGTCGGAAGTAATTTATACATTTATTCGTCGTAAGTAGCAATTTATATTATACCATGTGTACGGAAATTAATTGTTGATTTTTGCCAATCTTAGGTATAGTTAAACAATTCATAAAAGAATATATTTTCATTTCGCATATGCTAGACTTTAATGGTAGAAGCTATTTAATTTTTATTATTTACTTCGATAGCTTTCCTGGTGAGTATTCATTGATATACTTTGTTTTCCTGAAAAGGAATATTTCAACACTTTTCTACTGTATGACAATCTTCATCAGTAGCAAAAAAAAAATGGTTTAAGTATAACGGCAACAAAATCTTGAAATTAGTGTTTATTTAATATAATGCATGTAAAATATTCCACATGTTAAAGCGTATGCATCTCTCGTTTCCTTCTTTCTGTCACAAAAATTTCTTTTCATATTTACTAAATAAAACTCTTCATTATTATAACTTTCATTGAATAAAAAGTCATTTGGGGAATATATTACGCTTGTTTAAATGACTTTATTGACCCTGTTGAAATAAAATAAATTTAGGAAAGTTAAAATATCAAAAGGTGATAAATACCGAATGGTGGACGTATTACCATTTTGGTAATGATATTCCTTTCCTCTCGTTTTCTCGGATTTTTCCATACGTTCCGTTTTTCAGTCTTTAATAATTTCGTAGTATTTTAGAAAGGAATCTGTTTGTTTCATTTTTGGACATCAATTATTCGATATCTTGATTGCAATTACAAGTCAAAATGATTCGGGTTTACCTTGGGTGGCAATAAGTAATCATTTGGTTGTTTATCGTTCAGTTACTTGCCGAAAGTGAACTTTTTATTTTTAAACCGAAGTCCAAAGTCTCTAATATAAGCATGGGCAAATGTTATCAATCTATGTCTGTAAGAGAACGACCACTTTGGGGTACCACCAAGAGATTTACCATAAAAACAACAGAACGGCTCTTTTGGGGCCCTCGGCTTGCCCCTAGTGCTCCTAATGGTAAATCCGTAGCTTCATATAATCCCAGATTTCTATTTACTGGAATTTTAGTCCGAATAAACACTTTCATCAGCGTTTCTTTCCTTGGTTTCACTCTCCTGTATAGATCATGTGTTATGTAGTTAGGTAAGAGTTTGGTCGTATCTTTCCATTCTTATGATTTCCTCAATTTTTGTTACACTGAACCTACCCTCGAATAGTGAACGATCTTCGATAAATACACGGTGATAATTTTTATGGATCTTGGGGGAAAAATACTTACGCGTTATCTTGTCTTTAAGCCGGAAATTATAATATGTAGCCGCATTTCCTATTATTCCCAAGGTCATTTTATAGCAGAAAATAATCGCTTTATTTGTCGCTCTCGAAGACTTTCATTTTGTAGACAGGCAGTCACTATTTTCTTGCTTCCGTTGCACATCTTTCTGTTGAATAATTAAATAGCTAGAATAGGGTTCTTTTAAAATTAAGATTCCTCGGTCGATAAAACGCGTGGCGAGGGGAGTAAGAAAAGGTAAGCTCCTGTCTAGACTGCAGAACCGAAAGAAATTCCTTGAACTCGCGGTAGTAGTATTTTTGATTCAAATCTCTCCAGGTTTATCTGAATCGGGTGATTAATAGTTTGTGTTTACGCGAGATGTGTGTGTTACTACTCTATCATTCGCGAAGGGAGTGTTTATCGGCTTTATCTTTTCGCGATAAAAAATTCACATTTGAATGACTTAAGCGTAACTAGCTTAGTTGATCAGAAAAATGAATGGCGGAGGGAATGTTAAGTGCAGAGTCGATTGAAATGGCGCGCCATTAAGCGAATTTTATGGTCGCCAAATCCTTGTCGTAATCTCTACGTAATGTTCAGCATCCATCACTCTCAAAACGGATTATTTAAGAAGAAAATACGCAGTCGTTCATTAATCATAATTTATGAAGACGTTTTCCCGTACTATTGGGGTGGATATCTTCGGTTGTGAATGGCGTATGGAAAGGAAAATTCCCAAAGAGCGCGTAATAAATCCTCTTTTATATGGTTATTGAACTAGACCGCGAGTGTTCCCTTACGCAAGCTATTATGGGCTTGGAATTGCACTCCCGAGCCTCAAGGAAAGTAGTTGGAATAACTATCACCGATTTAATAATTTAACTTTCTATTTTCTCATTCTACTGTAATTTATTTTTGAATTATTCTTTTCTGATTTACAGCACACTTGCATTCAAAGTAGTGAAATTTCAGGCTGTGATTTTTAGGCATCAATGCGCTGACGTAGAGAGAAGCGATGAATCTACTGAGGTGATAATTTCTGTGAGATGTGTTTTCGTCACTATATATTTGCAAGTGTATTCGCAAAAAATTTATAAAATTTAGGTGCTAAATTACGTATAATATGCAAATGTTTATATCCCGTGCAATAATATATGTAGATTATGAATAAATAGAATATAAATAATAATTCGGTAATAATCACGAATACTTAATTTATTCCGTTTACTGTTTTAATTTCGTTTCGTGGTATAGGATCCGAATTTCTCCAGGTAATTAAATGTCCAGTTGGTCTTTGATTTCAAAGAAGTTTTCCGTAAAAGTTCTCCGCTCCATAAAAATATTCCTCAAAAAAAAGTAGCTACATTTGTAATGCAAATGACGAATTCTTTAAAGTAAAACATTTCAGTTTAGTGGTAGTTCTTTAAAAGGTCAGACCTAAAGTTCATTTCTTTCCAAAGATTCGAGTTAGATTTATCGGAGGAACTTTAAGAGTCGGATTTATTCCACTCTTTCCGGAAATTGGAGAGATTTTCGGAGATAAACTCGGACGGGAATGATCAAGTTTATCGATGCATTACTTCGTTAAATAGAGTCGGGGGAACGGGGCCGTACCCGAGCAAGGACCTTGACTCCGTTGTCCCCGGCGCTCATCCAAATCGAGACCATAACTGGTAAAATTAATCTGTATCTCATCCGAAAATTTATCAGGAAGGGTAAAAAAAAACACGAGCGAAAAGCTCGCGATTTCTCGGTCCGCTCCCTCCGAGCTTAATATTCAATCCTTCAAAAATTTGACGTGTGCTTCCCTCTCCCAAGGGAGACGCCACACCGAAGGGTTTCACATTAGAGCTTTCCGTTTTTCAGCAGGTTGTCGTAATGGCGCCACCCACCCGTTTCTCCCCTTATCCTTCCTCGGGGGCACGTCTTTTTCATCTCCCCACTCCCACGCCGCGTCATTAGGGGGCCTCGGATCAATGGGCCGGAGACGCTGCGACGCTGTCCGAGGGCAGCGGATGAGAGCGTTGTATTCTGGTCGTCATTGAGGACCCCTCCCCTTCGCCACGTTTTCATCCTTAGTCTGTTTTCCTCTTCCCCGTTATTGTGATGCGAAGAAATGGGATGCAAGCTGCCCTCGGCGTCGCTTCGGCAGAAGAGGAGTTGCAGAACTGTGCCGGTCGACGCTGATTTGGTGCTTCTATTGCTTGTCAAAAATGATGGGGAGAAAATGGGGTTAAAATGTATTATGACACTCTTGGAGAGTTGGGTATGACGGGCGTCCTTACGCTGTGCCTATTTTTTGACTCCCAATTTCGTTTATTTGTGTTTGGAAAGAGCAATCTGTTTGATTACTTGTAATCTGTTAGCATTCTTTAAGTTGAACGATTTATAATTTTTATCTGTCACTCCTGTTATTGTCATTTAGGTTTGGTATTATCGTCATTTAGAGTTCATTTTTCGTTGTCACGAGTTCTAGAAAAGTGGCTTTACTCTGTCACGGATATGCTGATCATCCAGTTGAATTCGACAAAACACAGACTGCTTAGTCGCAAGCAGTTTATGGATGGGAGATTTTCGCCCTTCTTCGTGTCTCCATCTCTTACCTTCCTTTGAAGGAAATGCCTTCTTTTAAGGTGATGATCGTTGTGACAAGGTAGATATGACTTTAAGCATTACTTATCTTCAAAAGTAATATAATTTGTAAACTAATTTTGACAGAAACGTATGTTCTTTTGTTAAAAACAGCTGTTAGTGTTACGTGAAATGGATAACCTTATGTACTCAATATCTTGGGCATTTGCGGAAAACGTATGTACCTTAAAATCTCACCGGATGCCAGTAATTCATACTTGCCGAGGATTGGTAGAAACTAAAACTATCTGCTCCTGCTAACGAAATTAATTTAATTCTGATGACATATTGAAGGGGAAATATTTTTATGCAAAATATTTCCCCTTCGAAATTTTGTAGCAACCCGCGTTTTTTTCTTAAGCAGGCATGAGAAAATATGGCATGCTGTTTGTTTCTCATAATCGTTCGAACGGAAAATGAATTAATGTTTATAAATGTGTAGCGTACAAGATTTTTTTTATCGTACAGTTTCAGTTTGCTGATGACTCTAAATAAATTCGTAAAACATGTTCGCCTTTTTTATGATGGTTAAGGCTCCGTGAATTCTTTCTCACGAATCCGATTCAATACTATCGTTACGAGTCGTCATTACTCGGAGAGTAAATCCGAACGGACGTAAGCGATCTATCGGAAATCGAAGGGCAGTAAATCCAATCGATTCAAGTGAAGGATAGATCCCTCTTTATCACCATATCTGTGACTCGCATGTGGGTGCCATATATAAAGTAAAGCGAAGTGTGAAGAAGCGATAAGTCTTCAAAACCGTCCTTTAAGAATCATATCTCCCTTTTTTTTGAGAGTCAAAACTTTTAGCGCGTAACTCGAGGGTATTGATTTTTTTCCGACGGCACATGGTCGTTGGGAAATTTTTTTCTCCCCTCGACTTCAGTAAAAGGATTTGAAGTGACGTTTTTTTACATCTCGTGATGGAAACGTAGCCGGGGGACGCGCTGAGTCATTTTAGCGTGATTTTCGGTAACGGCGTTGAAATGAACTGCGTGGAATCGCGGGGTGTTTTTTTTATTCATTCCGCCCGAGCGTGACTGGGTAAAAAAAAACGCTCTCTCAAATGGGTTTCAGTCGCTGCTGAATCGAGAACTTTTGCATGAACTTGTGAAAAGGGTGGTTTTTTGGTATATTTTCCCGATTCTGTCTGTAGGAGGTTGTCTGTGGTATTGAAGGTGAGAGGCAGATTAGTTAGGATAATGGTCCTTGTTGTAATAATGCGTAGATGAATTACGGATAATTACCAGTACGCCGGTTAAGTACATTATCACGCCCTTCCATTTTTACAGCTCTTTTGTCTAGTGTTTCTATGTCAGGTTATCGTAACAGGTTTTGGTGGAGTGTATCCTGACGGAGGGTATAGTTACGCCCATCTTAGTTTTTTATGTTGGTTTCAATTCACGTACTTTACCAATTCTTTCCTTGATATAATACTCCGAAAATTTTGACTCCAAATGGATTACCTCCAATGTTTTGCTCACGTTTAAGCCTTCTCGATTTTTATTGGTTGGCATTTTGGGTATTACGTTGACTACCAAAATTAATACCCTGATCATCTGTTGTTGAACTATTCTTGTTACATCATTATCTACCAGTTACAGTCGTGACATGAGAATAAGATCCAATTCCTTTAGCCGTAACTGTGCAGTGGTGGAAAAACCCATTTTTCTGAGCAATGAGAAATCAAGCGAAGACAAAGACAACCAGGCAGATGGCCTCCTAAAACAACAAAAAACTATGTTTACCTTCCTTATCTTTCTTCCAACCTTTTCTAGCTACTAAGCCACTTTCCCCCAAGTCGCATTTTTTATATTACACTTTAGGAATTGCAATTCACCAGGTTTTTGCTGTATTTCAGTTTAATATATTTTAAAATAATCCTATCGCTTGTCACGCTTGTTGTGTTACATGCATGCTGTTTTATTGCGTGATGCCTATGTATGCCTTAAAACCTATGACGACGAGAATGTTTGCTCGACGAACGGTGATTTAAGTTCGTGAATATCCTTCTTCACTCTCAAAGCCAGGTGTTACCAATTTTTGAATAAGCTAAGAAATATGAATGCGAAAATTTATTCATCACTTTGAGGAAGTTCGCTTTATGTTTTATTCATGTAAATCACGTACATTATTTTGCCTAGTGGCCGCTGCTATAGCTATAGCAGGTTCTATTTTTTCTTGTTAGTAACGATGGCTAACAAAGGAATCAAATCCTATGTATTTTTCCCCTTTCAGCGAATATATCCCCGTGTAAGGTAGCCCGTATGTGAAATTCTATAACCAGACGAGTAAAATTACGAATCTTTATTTAAATTCGAATATTTCAACATTTTTCGCCTGACGTACCGATCCGAAAAACTGAAACACAGTATAGGTTATTATTATTCGTTTTCCTAACTCTATGCTATGATTAGTTCGGATTTTTATTGTGAGATCAGTCAATATAAAGTAAGAGACTTAATAACCTAAGGTTTCAATTCTCGTGCAAGCTCTCAAATATTTGCAAATGTTTAAAATGGTTTTATTCCTAAAATTTTCAAGACGCTATCCTTGTAAGTCAGGTATTCGAAAGTGAATTGTTAATTACAAGTTCTCGTTATTTCATTATCTCCTAAAATGCGTGGAATTTGCATTCCATTATTTCCACTTGTTTACCGTCAAAGAATCTGCGTTAAATCTTTTTTGTACCACTATTTCTTCGAACTTTAATCGAGACTTATCATCCTTGCATCGAGTGGAATTAGCATTCCGGTCTTTGTATCTCAACCCAAGTCTTTTCGGTGTCAGTCGCGCCGGGGTCACGCGACTTTTTTTTCGTCGATCACAGTTCCGATTGCTACTCCAGCGAGTAGATATACATCCCAGTCGTTCTCACGTTCTGACATATAGGAGACCTCAACAAACGATACCTTTATCGGCGCGTAAAAACGCAATATGCCGTCGCTATTGGCTGTCGGCATCGATGCCACTTCAGTGACGAAATGTGAACGGTCTCTTTCAACTCGGAATCGGTTTCCGCTCGTCGATGGGGCGCTCGACTCCCGAGTTACGTCCAGATGGCGCTGCGCAAGTGCCTTCCGTCGGAAAAGTCACTGGGGAAAAATTTGATCGTGCACAGGGTCGGGTGACAATTTGGAAGATTCAATGCCAATTGGGAGCCCTCATATTCGGTTGGTTCCTATGCGATGCCTACGGGCTAAAGGCTAGAGATATCTGTCCTTCCTAACCGATTGTTTCCTTTACTTTTATGCGGCTTATTTGAATCCTATATGCCCTTGTACCGGCATATTATTGAGATTTTTTTGCTTTCACTCTTAGGGGAGTGTAAACATGTTTTGTTAATTGCATTCTTTTTTCTTTGCAGGTGAGTTCCTTTGATGAAGAAGTGTGGCTTGCTTTAATCATTTGTGAGTACCGATATTTTTGTTATATTATTATGTAGTGAGATGCTTCATAGTCCTTTTTATTCATACTCGTATGTATTTATTAATAATATCATCGTTCCAATGAGGTGTCCGTAAAATTTTCGACGTTAAATTATAGTTACATTCACTTTGAAAGTTGACGTAACTCATTTTATGGACAATTTCTCTTCGGAAGAAGTAAAATATCTTTTTCCGAAAGGTCAAGGTGTAAGGAGTGCAGGTGTCGCAGAGTATATATGCTGAATTGGAACACTTGTAGTCTCAAATCTCGAAGGATAAAAGCAATTGGAAACTTTGGAAGTCAATTTCCAGTTGACTTCCTGTTTCTGGTTGAAGAACAGCTTTGGATTGGAAGATTTAGTTTTCCAATATCCCTCTGTAAAGACACCTGAAGAAGGTGCACCCATATGTTGTGCGCTGCTCATTCAACCAGCCTGCAGATTGGTTTGCACTTCCCGTGTTACAGGTTGCATAGTTAAAGGATTCTTGTTTCATGATTAAATTTGCGGAAAGGTATTTTTACGCTCGCTTTGTAACTTACTTGATTTGTGCTTTTAATCTATTTCCTCATTCAGTATTTTCTGAACCTTATGGTATAAATTACTGCTTTGTCGAGTGCCAGTAATTCTCGAGAGGTTGTTCAATTTTTCACGGCTTTCTTTCCACTCCCCTTCCTCTGTGAGGTTTTACCATTTAAATCGGTTTTGCTCCAACGGCAGGGGCGGAGAACCTATAGGACCTGTGCCCAAAGTGGCACTCCAGTGCGTTTTTTTTTTTTTCACGCCGAGCTCTAACGGCACTATCACTATTTTTCACATGAAAGATGAAAGTAAATCATTGGGAATTCTGTTCATTAATAATGTTAATTAATGATTATTTACGCCAATTACTACATTCTAATCCCATCGGTGGTATAGTAAAATAGATATCTGCTTATCACTCTATGGTTTGGCACCAGATGGGCACTCAGGTAATTTATATTCATTAGAAATGGTAATCTTGCCACAAAAGTGGGTATACATGGCCTAGGACTTACTGAAATCCTGTGTTTTTCGTTCAGTTTTAACGGTGACATTTATATTTGACTTCAGACGTAAAGTATGATAGAGACTCATTTGTTACTAGCCTCGATCGGTGAATACGTACAATACCTACTCAGGGAAATGACAAATTGATCTTTTTTCCTCTTCTTTAGCTTGCGATTTTTTTCGGGGTCGCTTAATATTTTGATGGAGTTCGGTATCGGCTCTCGACTTAGCCATCATTAGATCGCGTAGAAAGTAACTTCGCAGTTTTTATGACTTTCTGAATGGTCTCTCTTTGAGACTACGAGATGATATCTCCGGTAGTTAGAATCATTTCCCAGTTTCTTACTCTGTCGTCACTGTTTTATTGCCCTTCCTCGGAATTTTGCCTCGTCACACTTATCTTAGGTCAGGGGAGGGATGTTTATCCCCCTCCTATGAAGTTTTTGGCTCTCAGGAAATCTTATGTTTTCCCGCCCAAAAAACTTGTTATTTTCAATCTTTGAGAATGTTCCTCAAGTTTTTTTTCCGTCTTTTGTTGCGCGAAAGTTAACTCGACGGATTTCTGCCGTTTGACATTCAGGAAACCACAGACATCTACCAACTGCCCCCCTAACTTTCTCCCTGACAGTTCTTCTCCTTCCTCTCTCAGACCTGTGGTTAGGAAGACATCTTAAATGGTAAGGAGACTTTCTAAGAAGGAGAAGATACTTTCGCGATTGTTTCATCACAGCTATTAATCCACGTTAATCGAAATGGCGATAGTTTAATTGCAGTGTACCGTTTGGTTTTATTCTTCGTGTGATACTGAGGCTACTTTCTAAACAACAGTTAAGTTATCGTAAATAGATTTTTGTGCCCACTACAAAAAATTCATGATAATGCATGCTAATTGTATTTGCGATATTATAAATTTGTGACTATAAACCCTAAAAAAGGCTTTATTAACTTTTTATGTTATACTTTCTGATGAATGAGGCAATTATCTGCTTGGTAAAAAGATGTATTAAATTAAAAATCTCGTTAATTTAGTCAGTGGAAGGTTTTGATTCCGTTAATGAGGAATGCAGACAGTGATTAACGCTTACGAGGAAAAGCTGCAAAAATCTGTGTTAACGCTGTTCAAGAAGAGCAATATTTGAAGCTTATGATGCGGCAAAATCTAATTAATAAATCGGAGGAAAATTTCCCCTCTTAATTCGTAATTATTAGTGCTTTTTTAATTAAGATTCAGTTACTAGAATTAATAGAATCTCTCTTATATTCGATTTACTAAACCATTTCATGAGGATGCTTTAATAGACAATTATATGAAATCTGATTAAACTTAAATTGAATATCATTTTACATTTTTGTTATGGGATAGAATCGTTCGTTCGCTCATACCCAGCAAATCTTTTTCGCTTCTTCTCGAGTAAGAATCGCGAATTGTTATCTTCGTTAATCACAATCTCTTTTCGGAGATTTACATCTGAAATGTAAATGAGAGATGTCTTGCTTTTATGACACTAACGGAGTATCTAGTTAACGATTTTCTTTTTGTTTTAGTTTTACTTCTCCAATAGAGGAGATTTATTCGGTCGAGTTTTAAAGTATCTTCCTCCAGGTTTCCGGTGATTAATTACTCATTGGAGTAGCCTTAATTCGGCGCCTAACAAAGGGTGTCGCTACCAATAGACCTCTCTAACACGAATCTCATCTGGAAGTCAAAAGACCCCACGAAAAACTCTTTAATTGTAGAAGTTCTCGAGGAACTTTCTCTAAAGCAAAATTTTAACGCGTCGTCGCTTTATAGTTGCGAAGTTCGTCGGTTATTTCTGCTGAAATTAAAACCTCGAGTTCGTTCCATCACCGCAGCCAGGGTTTCCCCCTAATTTTCCAGAGATCTGCGGCATTTCGGCAGGAGCAATTTCTCAGATTGTCGACCTCGGGTATTACCTTATCACGTTCCCTTACGCACTAGCTCAAAGTTGAAATTTCCGTCTTTTAATTCCTCTCATGGAACGGAGTCTTCCGCGAGAGTTTATTACCGTACGCGGAAAAATTGGTTCCCCTAGTCAACCCTTTCTCCTGAACCACTCGTCACCCTCGGATCTGGTAATTAATGCAAAGCTTCCATTACACAGCGAGGTGTTCCCCGGCGACAACGACCTGCATCCTTCCGCATAATCTCCTCAAGAGTTTTCTCTCCTCCAATAATTAAGATGTTTCCTCCTCGTCGACACACGAATTGTCTCCTGTATTCTCGTTTATTTAGAGTTTTAGGAGAACGGCGGCTGTAACGCCGTGCGTACTTCAACTGTTTCGTTTTTCGCAGTCGTACCGCCATTCTCGCGTTTTGCGTGATGCACTTGGCGGGTGTTTTGCGTCACCGTAGGGCTTCGCGTACCTCTCGAGATCCTTCCTTTTTCCCGTCTTTCTTTCTATTTCCTCTCTTTTCCAACGCGATCTCCACGGTTACTTTCGACTTGGCGAAGTTGCCTTCCGGTTTTATCGCCGTTGCATAGCCAAGTTTCTTTCCGTAAGTAAGTGGAGTTGGGAAGTTTTTGGCGCAACCCCCAGCGCCCTAATCCTGCAGGTTGCGAGCGAGGCTTAAGTCTGGAAATTCACTGGTGTAATGGAAACGTCGTAAATGAGTATCAAGGATTTTGAGCGGTTATAACTTGGGCAGCCGTCGGGATTATAATGCGATTTTCGTGCGGCGTTTTTCGACTTTGATACGCGGAGTTTGTGGAATGGGTTTTTGCTTGGAAGTGTAGCAGTTATTGATGGTTTTTATTTTTTATATAGGCTGAGTTTTACTTTCAAAGATAGTAGTTGAATCTGTCTAGGATCTTCTCTTTAGTTTTGGATAGTTGAATTAACGTTTCCGCATTGATCCTTGATTTTTTCTTCGGTACATTTACCGCAACGTTGAAGATAATACTTGATTGGCTGCGCAAGCGTCAGACAGCCTGTGGAAATGAAGAAAGTTTTGATGAGTTGAAAATTTTTGTAATGAAGTGTAATTTTTGGATAAACCTATTACTTGTTCCCACGTGATAACGTCATGTGGAAGTAAAACGAGTTATGTGAGAAACGTCAATTGTTACACTATCATCAAGGTACTAGTAATTATGAAATGAAATGATGGCAATTTGCATATTACACTTTCCCGATTTAATCTTATTCCTACGTCGGGGTTTCAAGCTCGTTGCTTTCATGAGTTTTACAGTTATTTACCTGGAGCCTTTGTTGGAATAAGACTAAACGTGGTTAATTTCCTATAACTTTGAATAATATATTTGGTACTCTAAATGTACTCGATGTTTTCTTTTAACAAATATTTTTATTTATTATAATATTAATTAACGAGTAAAATGGAATAGAACATTCGCATATTCTCTACTAATTCCTGGTACCAATTTGATGAAGCTGTCTTTTTATAATTTTTTAAAAGTCATTTCTTGATATCGGTTATTCTTAACAGGCGTCATTTTTGTGGTAATCGGAGGTTACTCAACTGCCATAAAAAGTAGCTTTTATTTTGCAATACTTCAAAAATAAAGAGTCGCCAACGTAATTCCTTCATAAATAGGCCATCCTGGAGAATAGTTTAAGGCGCTAAGTTATCGTATTTGGAAGCTAAGCAGGTTCTTGTTGTCAAGCCTTAGGAAATCAGGATCCTCGACCCGGAATTCAACGCTGTGTATCGGATGATAAAACATCGCTCAGAAATGCATCGTATGCATATACGTCAGGTCCACCCCTACCCTCGGCTATTAATCCGATTCGTAATTCCCCTGGCGCTTTTTTCCTTCCCCCGTTTGAGCGTGATTCGATCCTAAGAGAGAGACCGCACGGCCATTTGCGCGCATTCATCCGTTCGCGTGATTTGGAGGGAAATCGGATGCAAGTTGGTCACCCGATCGGCTGCAAAACCATCCCCGGCATTCCCTCTTGCGAAACAAGCGTGAGCGATATACATCTTATACGGTAACGCCGAGTTCAGCGCTCGCTTCCTCCAGATATGGCCAGTGGCTAGAAGAGGTCGCCGTTAAAAGCGCAGCCTTATTCTCCTCCACATGGAGTCGAGGAATGCATCCGGAGCGAGGTCTGCTCCTCCCTCGACCTCGTTGCCGTCTCTCTCTGCCATCCTCGGATCTGTCCCGCTCTCTCCCTTCCTCGTTGGCTTTCGCGGGGCGGTTTTTATCGCGACCCGTCTTGTCGGCTTCGTTCCTCGGCGGTGGACGGACGAGAAAGCTCGCTTGACCACCCCCATATGGAGAGAGACCACCTCCTGCCACTCCCATTCTAAGAATTGTTTGTCAGTCGTTTAAGATAGTTAATGTAAGTAACGATTAGTGTTAACCGGCTGGTTGCTGTCCGCGTAAAAGTTCACTCAGATATATTTGGCCTGAACGGGGTGTTTCAATTAAAATTTAGTGTACATTATCAATAATATATTTTGACTGAGATATTTTTCTTTCCGAATTTCATGTTTATTAGATGTCAGGTAAGGAGAATGATGTATAAACTCAGTTGAGCATGATTTGATTACGTGGAAGTGTATCACTAAATGATGCACTTGAAGAATTACCAGTAATATATTTCTACAGAAATAACATCCAGTTCTGTTTAATATGCTCTCCTTTCCTTTTCTATTTCCAACACACATCACCCATTTCTTCCTTCTTGTTCTAAATCTTATTTGCATTTGAAGGATTGGGAGCAACTCTGGAAGAAACTGCACGGTATTCTATCAACATTGTATTTCCTGTTACGTGTCTCCTGATTACTGTTTTCCTTATTAAATAAATATGACATAGTTTGTCAAAACGACATATTTTCTCTATATCTGACATAGTTTGTCAAAACCTGTCATGCATTTTCTTTTTAGTGCATACTTCTGAGATTTTTTCAAAGTGCGTTCTTTTGAAAATCAATGTCCAAGGATATAAATTTCAATCGCTAGATAAGATATTTTCCTAAATGACCATTTGAAATGTTTGTGCTTCTTATATTTGTATATTTTGGCTGCGTATTATTCTTGGATACGATTCATTTTCCTACCGTAATTAATATTTGGCTCAACATTCAATTATTCCTTCTTATATAAGAAAATGTATTACCTCATTTGTGCTGTGAATACGATGTGCGTTTACGGTACGATCGTTAACTGTCGTCTTTAAAATTATTTAGAAAGTACAGATGGGAATCGCTGTAAATTTGTTATGTCGAAATTCAGGCTAATCTTTGATATTTTTATTCTTCCGCTCCACTATTTCGTCCAATATCGTGCCTGTAGTGGTTGATAGGTTTAATATTTGAAAGGTAATATAATAAGCACTTTGGTTTCGGAAAGGTATTTTTTACGAGCTGATAATATTGTAATGAAAATGGTTGTATCATATATGGACAGTATTAAAAAACAGCGAAAATTTGGAATTTTTAGATTTGAAAACGCTTTTTCCTTGCATTTTCCACTGTGTAATCTAAAAATTTGATTTATAGGAAATTAACTCATTGCTAAGCGGGAGCTTTGATAGCTTATCCGATAAAGTGCGCTTCGCTAGTCACCGTAATGATTGTACCGGTTTGCTGAATCGTATCAAAAACTTGTTAGGCAAAGTTTTTGCGGTTATGGGACACTTTTATGAATTCTTTTTCTATGTCATATCTATGGATCGTATTTTTGAATTCGGAAATAGGCACGTAAATTTAAATCAGTGACTATTCTGCTTTTACGTAAAATTTCTCGTTAAAAGAAGGTTCCTTTCTTCAATCAAATTTTAGAGACCCATTCTAAACAGTTACTGATTTTAAAAAAATATTCAATTAGAACTGTTGATAAGGTCATAAAAATTTGTACGAAGTGTTAAAATGTTTAGAGTGTTTTCCTCTACATCTGTATTTCGATTCATGCTCGCTTTCCCGTTTTTATGCTGTAAACATTTTTTTCGTGCTTGATAATTTAAACAATTATCTTTTCCTAGTTCTGTGCCATAACTTATTAAAGCTCGGTTGAAAATCTCATCCAGATGTCGTTCATAAAGTGATTCGTCGTAATGGCGAGTGATTCATTTCCGTCAACGGCTGATTCATAAAATATTTTGCTTTGCGGAGCATATAAGCGCCGACAGAGGAAGGTCTGAGGCGCGGCGAAAAAAACTCTTATTTTCTTTTATTCTAATTAGGAATTGATTAAACACTGTAATTAAATCAAACTTGTTCTCATTTCTGAAGTCGTAATCTTAATGCAGTGCGGCCCTTCGTGTTTTCCATCTAGAATAATTCTCAGAAATAAGGCAGCCTAATTCGATGATTTCATTTCAGCTTATCTCCATTGATGATATGATTTATTCTTTTATTTTGTGATTGAAAACGAAGATTTCAAATAACTAGTTTCTATAAAGATAGAGCCAGATTTCTGTTTGTGAAGTTAACTATCGAGGTTAGTGAACCTTTAAATAATATGTACGTAAAATTTCTCTTTACGGTCGTCATAAGTAAGCCAAATGAAATTAATACTATAAGTATATAATGACAGGCAGCCAATGAATGCACATTACTTATTTTTGTGTGCAAATGTTCTCATTGATTCGAATTTGCATATCTAGTGCAATATCCCACATATTGGTTGAAAGATACCCGACCCCTCTTTCCTATGTCCACTTTCGAGCCATCATAAGCCATACTTTTCTCAAGCAAATACGTGCTCATTCTTCAGGGCACGGACAAAATGTGCATATGATGTATGAATGCTAGGGAAAATAAATCTGGTTCAAATTCATCCCTCCAACCGCAGAAATCTTTTCCTTCGACGTATATTGCAATGAAAAAACGCCACCAGATGTGTCCCATATTCTTATACGTCTCCACATAACGGCCAGCTCTCTTATGACAAGAACTGAATTAAGATCACACGTTTCCAATCGCTGTCAAAATCTACCTCAGCATGGGATATATGGCTAGATTTCGCGAAAAACCGCTCTGATTTTCGTTTCTCTCATCTCTGACGCCTCTTTTTTTTTCTTGCATTTCCTCGTGTCTCTCAAATTACTTCGTGTGATGTCTGGCGCCACCAAGAGGAAAAGTAAGTATTCCTTGTCTTCTTCCTCAATCTCTTTTTATCGTTTAATTCTTTCCATCCTTCTTCACTCGCTTCAAATCACTCTACGTATTTTTCCTTCATTTTTTCTTCTTCTTCAGCGGAATCTTCCGTCATTTTTCCCTTTGATCATCTTTATAAATATACTCATTAAAACTTATCTTCGTGTTAATTTCGCTCATAATTCATTCTACGTTCCACAACACTTACTCGTAATTCTCCTTACTTAACGATTGAGATGTATCTGCTGGACTTGCATCTGTACTATTTTGTTTTCTCACGTAAATCTAGTTTTGATGCAGGTTTCCTTTTTCGTGAATACGTCATTTACTGCCTGGCGTGTTATGGAAAATAATTTTTACGACGTCGTAAAGCGCCCAGGAAAACGTGTTTTTCAAAGTGGGGATGAGTATTGAATGGCCTTCACTCGAACTAGGAAGTGCCTGGACCCTCGCGGTTTTTGCAGTATATCGAGTCACCTCCGAGTTGATTAACATGACCAAATGGTTTAAATAACGGATAAGAGGGATAAATATTTCACAGCGTTTTGCCGAAAGGAGACACTATTTATTTTTATATTTTCTATCTGGGAATACATTTTCCTGGTTAAAGATAGCTATTAGCTTTAGCTTGGCTTTAGTTTTAATAGAAGAGCTTTGATTACGAGATCATATGGAAATATTTTGAGTTTCATTTTTCACTTTACTGGGGGAATGTGCACTTCCAGGCTTGATTGACGATTGCGTTTACCTGCGCTCTAACGTGAAAAAGCGGAAATCATATTTATAATGTCCTCGCAAAATTGCCTTGAGCGAATTTTTCGTTTGCATTTTTTGAAAAAGTCAAAACTAAAACTCGAAGTTTTAAGTTTGGTTCTATCGTAGCTATAGAATATTTTATTTAAATCTTACTCCGTCAATATTTTATATCCATGCAAAAGGATAAAATGCAACTCGCGTTTTAGAGGGAACTAATGGAAATAATCTATAATTAACCCTATTATTTGATCCAGTTTCATTATTAGTTGCAGGGAAGAAATGAAATCAATGAAATAATTATTTTTACATGTTTAGTTGTGGTGCTAGTTGGAATTAAATTACCGGTAAGATTTCCCAGTCACTTATAAAATTATACCTTACATTTCTCTGATGAAACGTTTTTACTTATGAAAAGGTTTAAGTGTTCGTGATGACAGTAACCCTGAAGGATGTTTTTTTATTTTCAGAAGTCTTTCTCTTCTGACATTTGTCCTCTTCGTTATGATCTTCCGAAGGATATTCGAATCTCGTTTCAGGAATAAAACATGCCGTTATGACCGTGTGAGGAGTAGTTTTTCATTAAATGCGCCGTTTTCACGAAGTGAGGACGTGGAGTCCTGACGGGTTCTTCTCTATGCTCCTCTCTCCATTTGACCTCAAACAGATGACGGCTTCTCCGCGCAAAGAGCTCCAGTCTTTTAATATGACTCGAGATTTGTTGACCTCGGACGCAAAAATCGTTCTAAATCTTTATTATGTAAGGAATAAGACTCATAGAGTCTTACCTTGTGATGAGCCTCTTCCGAATGTCTTGCACTCAAAACGATCGCCCGAACCTAATTTTATGAAAAGCATGTGCTTTTAGCATCTCGTTCGAGTTTAATGTCACGAATAAGATCCGGAATCGTATTTTTCGTATTAATTTACTCATCCAATTTCATCCCGGTTTAATATATGCCGTTAATTATTTGATTTAAAATGAAGGATATCATCCCCGTAGGTCGATTTTAATTCGGTGATGCTGCGCTTTTCGAACATAAATTACGACTACGGTTTTCAGGTCATTTTGTGATCATACTACCTACGTTCATCACATGGACTGAACTCGTGCATTAACCAAGAGTCACCTTATGTATATAATTAGTCGAGTAATTCTGTGGAGTACTTCCTGAATTTGTGGTAGTCACCCCGATACCTTTTCGTATGACTCTTATAAAAGAGTGGTATGCCGTTTTCATTTACCTAGGAGTAATTTTTAGTTGATGAAGACTAAAAGTATTTCACTAACGTTTAAGTTATTTATGTAGGTTTATTACTCGAGTACAAGCTTCAAGTGGCTTCAAGTCTTTCTAAACGTCTAGGTTTATTTGTTGTCCCTACGTATGCTATTGCCGTGGAAACTTTTGAGAAATGAAAGTTAATTATCTTTTTATTATTCCTTTTACAATCCTCGGTAACAGCTTTGTGTGGTTGGTTTTTTTTCTCGTTCGCCCTTCTCGGTCTCGTGGTTGTATTGTTTTCCTCTACTCTCCTGTTACGTTGCATCCTCTTGCCATCTTGTTTTCCTCTTGTTTCGTGGTGGTACCTTATCTTTTGCGTTGCATGCCAATTTGACGTCTGCGCCGTCAACTCCTTTTCGTTGGATTGTGAATCATTTATGTCGTAAATTTTCTTGACATCCTTCCGCTTTGCCTCTTCGTTTCTTCGAGTGCGCGATTTACTCCAATGTCCCTAATTCAAGGGTCTCGTTTCCACGGTGTAAACAATCTCGTTATCTCCGTACCTTCGATGGCTGCCCAGCTTCTCGTCGCGCACGGGTGGTACAATGAAGCTCAAGATTAAAATGCACGAACCCCTCAATGGTGCGTGATTCGCTAGGCTCACCGTCCGCAGTCCCCGTAAGTATTTCGTTAAATTTTAACGAGGGGGTTTTCGCGGCCCTAGGCATGCTCCTAGCGAGCGTCACCCACTCATTCCGCGCGACCATAATAAAAGAAGATAAGCTTCTCTTTCCAGTCGTGATTTCGCGGAATTCGGGATGGCGAAGAGAGCGTTAATGATATGCTCCGCATTGTCGTGGCCGAGAATGCACCGCGAATGGGCGTAAGGCGAGCCCTCTCTCGCTCGGTCTCTTAGGCTACCCGAGAGGTGTGGGAAAGAGGGCGAGCGGACGAGGTTGCGGCTCCAGGCCGAGCTACACCTCAAGAGTGTCGATAACGCCGTCAGCAAAGGTGGTATCGTTTGAATCGGACACTTCCATCTCTCTTTTCCTCCCCCGTTGACGACTGTGTATCTCTTTCTGCGCGCAGCCTTTTTTCTCTCGCAATTTGAGGAAGGTGTGCGTGGCCGTAATGTGGGGATTAGTTGAAACCTTTTTTTACGATCCATGATGGAGAAAAGGGATGGAATCGTTTGTTTTATTCTTCGAAGAGGTTTGAATCGTTCTCGATGGCGCTATATTGGATTTTTGCATGAGCTCGTCTGGAAGGCTTCTGGAGCCAATTTTCGTGATTAGGATGGAGATCCGAAGGGGAAGTGAATGTTCGATTTAATCCGGACCTAATTTGAATGGCAAGATGAATTATGTGATTTTCTCGGATGATTTCCGAAATGATGGAAGGAAGGCATTTTATATACCTAATTAAGATGGCTCGGGAAGAAGCGGAGGGTTTTTAAAGATGACTTGGATTTTAATAATGGTTGTAGGTGCTCAAAAGTCTGTAAGATGTTTAATTCATCAAATTTACGTACATTTCTCATATCGTTTAGCAGTTTAAGCACCGAGGTTTAGTTTAGGATCGTTTAAGGCCGAGGTTGCTTGAAATGACTTTAAAATAATTTGGTAGTAATTTTTTAAAAATCTGCTTCTATAGCTAAGGTCATTTCGCACGTGTGCCCCCACTGAAAATCGAACCCAAAATCACTTTCGCCGAAGTTTGTACCCGTTACCCCCATGGCTATCCTGAGACCCAAGAATTTGGCGAGCCAGGAAGTTTCTAAAAGGATAACAAAATTATACTTTTTTTATGAGGTCAGTGAAGTACAGGGAGTTAGGGATAGGAATAGGTTAGGATGAGGAATAGCGACAGTTGATCGCAAAAAAATGTATTATACCTGATTTGACTTATTGTGGTATTTTCGAAAATAGCATCAATTCGTCTAGCATCTATGAGGTGTTGAAAACATGATTTTTTGTTTGCTAGCATCAATTGTTTTGCATTTGAAAGTCGTTGCTTATTGGAGTTGAACATTCTTGCTGGTATCTGTTTTACTTCAGTAGTAATAAAAGTAAACCATTTCTTTAAAGAAATTTAAGTAAATTCTATTGGATCAATTGCGAAACTTGCTTAAAGTATGTAATTCTGAAATATTTATGAGATGAATTTTCAATTTAAATATAAATTTCGTCTTAATAAAGGCATATTGCGAGTATGAGAGCAACGCAAGAGGCCGGCGTAAAAAAATTTAAAAATCTCGTCGTAATTATTCTTCGGTTAAGTTGGTTGGAATAATCACCCAGACTATGCCCTGGGCGGTCGCTCAAAATTTCATAATTCTCGAATTCATCGTATCACGCTCCTCCGACTAATATAATTATGGCGATTAAAGCGAAATCGTTCAATATGACCAATTGCCTTTATCAATCACGTGAAAGACCGGGAGAGATGTAATTTCGCAATATGATGGAGCTCTATTTAGTAACCATTTGTACCAGTAGAAAAGACAATGGATTCGGCGTTCTGTGGGTAATGGAGGAGGGGTAATAACCTCTCGCGTATCAGTCTCCCCGTAGGATTTAGAGATCGTGGCCCTTTTGTTGCGCCTAGCAGCCCTTCGGAAACTCGTTGTCTTATTCAGCATACCCTAGGCAGCCATACGTTACACCACGTGCCCCTTTTTGGTCGTGATTTGCGTTGGCGTATTTCGAGACGAGTAATATATTTACGTGCGATTTATTCTCCCACGGCCACCTTCGCATCGACTCCCCCGCTTCCCATACATCCCATCTTCAATCCATTCCTTGCGATTGTTTTTCTTTAACGTACATGACGCCGTGTTTGGAGGATCGAAAACACGGTCTTCTAAAAGAAACGGCCTGTGTTATTTTGAGCGGTTGCGGATGTTTTCTCCGAAAGTATGCGTAAAAAATGTTTATGAAAATGGAGACAGCTGAGCTGTTTCGCTACATCAGTTTGCACGTGGTACGCAAATGTTTCGCTGGTGCTAGCGCCGTACCTTGTCCATCTGTCTGCCAGTACCTAAAGGGAAGGCCGGAAAGGAGAGTCGAAAATCACTGGATGGGTTCGTACGTATTGAAACAAAAGCATTGCTACTTTTTTATGCGTATTTGTATGAACTGAAAGAGGGAATGTTTTACAAAAGGTACTGGGTGGATTCGGGTTTTGTGAAAGATAATGGATGAGGAAGATGCGTCTTTCGCTATTTTTGGTGTAGTTAAGTCGTAAGGTGTAACTCTGAACGATCTCGTATTATTTGGTCGTATTCTTCAACATAAGCGTTGTTTATTTCAGGTAATTCGCGAATAATGTATTTTTGTGAATTCTAAAACTAGAGTTCAGCGATCAATACTTAATGACAATTATTTCCTATTTTATTGACGAATGCCATTCAGTCAGTTGGATATGCTTTGAAATACGTCCCATTCAAAGTGTGCATTTTTACGAGAATATATTTTGATATATATGATAATCCGAATGAGAATGAACTTCTTAAAAAGTTCGTAATGTGTTTCGAAATATGTTAGCTTTGTTGATGTAAGTTATTTAACCATCGCTTTCGTTGGCATCTTCTAGTTGATTACTGATACTTTTCAGAAATTAAAACTTGTGAAATTCTTTGATAATGCCGCTTTGATCAGGAAACCGAAAGTAAAATAAAAATATCATGTATATCGCTAAGTTATTACTTGATTATTTTTAATGACGTGCAAGAACGTTTTTACCTAGCATTCGCTGTAACATCGATTATACCCTCTAATTGTGTGAAATTAAATTTTTACTAATTGTAGGATTCTATCTCTTTGTTTTAAATTGATAAGCATACATAGACTGATTCCACACCACGGAAATCGATCCATCCGTAGTCATACGTATCGGAAGAGCCATAAGGGTCACTCACTCGAAAATTTTTCGATTAGATTTCGAGTTCCGTTCGAAGAAATAGAATTGTTCTGCTTTGATCCGGGTTCGGAGGGGAATTCATGAAAAATAATAAATAAAGAATCCGTGAAATTGGCCTCCTCGCTTATTTTCCGTCATTTCGCTTCTGTTTGCTCTTCCACAATTGCAATGACGCAATTTTCGCTCCCGTTCCCCGCGAGTGACGCAAGCTCCGCCAAGACTCCATCAAAGGTCGCCACTTCATTACGTGTGTTTCTCCTTTGATTGCTGCATAAATCCGGACTACTTATTTTTCCGGTGGAAATGCGATCCGGAGGAAATCGATGGAGCGGCGAAAATTCTATCATAGGGATCGCAATCGCTCGATTGTGCCGAAGCGGCATCCTCACTGTTCGAGCGCGGCGTCGGAAATACGGAGAAATGAAATCTCCGGACTGATTTTTTTCGACTTCAAACATTTGCTTCCGTCGGAATGTAGAGGAACGTAGTTTCATCACTGTGTGCACCACTGGGTCGGCCATGTTTTCTCTCGCAATCCAATCGATCACCTTCGATAGACCTCTCATATTAGCTTTTGACTGAAGTGACGATGTTGTTTACTATTAATGAAGTCGACTAATAAAGAATAGTTGACCGAGAGCCTATGGCCTATGGTATGTCTCCAAAACAGGTGTTGACAGATCTAAACATAACATAATAGTTACGTCAATTCATTCATTACGATAAAATAGCTTAAGTTCGCTTCTATAAATGGAGTATCATTTCAAAAATTGTAAAGATTAAATTTCAAATATGACTTATGTTTTTCTATTATCCGAAAGTAATGCTATTTTAATTTAAAATAAGTCAAACATAATATGTTAATATGAAAGTGACCAATGAAGGCAAAATACATCAAAACCATCAAAAATCGTAATGTGTTAAGAGTAGGTAGAGGGTGGTCTCCTTTCCGAGGAATTTCTTTCTTTAGCTAAAGGAAGGAAGAAATCGCTAGATTTAGCGACAAAATCGCTAGATTTAGCGACAAAATCGCTAAATTGGCAACTATGGCAAGGTTCCAGGTTCAAGTTCTTGTCCGTATTCATTCATTTGCACCCGTGGTAATTTTCCAATGAATGGACGTTTCTTGGGGCATTAAGAAGTAGTTCAAAATCCTGATAAGCTAATTCGAACGGATTAATTGTAATTATTTCTGGCTGTTTTTAATGCATATTCTTAATTTTAAGGGCCGAAGGAGGCATAATTTAATATCGTTATCATACAGCTTTCAGCTCATTAAGGATAATGTTTTCGTTTTCGATCTTTGCTACATTGTCGCAATATTTTGCAGGCTTCGTAAATTAGGAACATGTACATGAGTACATGCGATAATTGGTGCCATCCCTAATTAAAGTATCTCAAATGTGCAATTCTGGCCCAAGGAAAAGGAGAGAGATGTCTCGGGAGGCCACGTCTTTCCCACTCGCTCACGGAGGCAATAGTATTCCCACCATCTCGTTATTCAGTTCTACAAAGCGGCCGAGCCTCATTAATACAAAAATCAGGTTGCGTTTGCTAATTTACACCGTCCCTCCTTTTTGCAACGAAAGTGCTCGCGAGGGCGATCTAGCAAGGGTCCTCCCCAAACCCGAACATTTCTTCTCCTCCTCCCTGGGGGCATAAGAGGCTCAGCTCACATTTTTTCCCTTCACTCGGAACTGCGGGACGAGTTGTAGTAAGTGGCTGTCTTATGCATGTACGTGGAAGACGTGCCCACCCCCAACTCTCGGTGTCCCCAGCTACTTAACTCGCTCCTCCCATCGAGTCGCAGCCCTCGCCTCCTTTCCTGGAGACATCATCCTCTAGGGTTTGCGCGCTCTCCGTGCTCGAGGAGACCTAGGGATTGGAGTGTTTGAGGCGTAGCTCTCATCTCTACAGGAGGCGAAATCTTCCCCGTGTTACTTTTTTGTTTCCCTTTTTTCCCACTCGTATATCTTTTGCTCTCGACGCTGTTTATCGTGGCGTTTACTAAGGTATATATTAAGGGGGTTGCATTTCCTTTCGACAGTCTTAGTATATGTGATTTGGATGTCAGCAACGCGATGTACGTCCTCTTTTTTACATGTACTCTCGGTTTTTCAATGTTCCGGTCTGTATTGCAGTGCCTAACATTTTTAACTGTGATATTAATAGGTAGATTTCTATTCTTGAATTTTAAAATTAAAAGGTATTTTACAAATTTGTTAAAGGCAATTAATGAATATTTACTTGTCTTCTCATTTAATCAACCGTAGTTAATATTTATTAATTGCATTATATCAGTTACATGTTTATCAATTAAATGTATTTTAAATTAATTAAAGGATCCATTATATTAGTTAAATTTTATGAAATGGTATTTTTTTAAGTGTCTTATTTATTAAAAATGGAAAGGTAAACGAGTGGTTTAGTTTGGATTTGCTATGAAACTTTTTTATAAATGCTATTAAGCGATAAGTTTTATCAAAGTGGCACTTAAAATGAGATGGGTGGGTTACAGGGAAGACTATCCAAAGTTAGGTTAACATGCCTAAAAATGTTGTAGGTTTGTAACTGTGGATGGTATCTTAATTTTTCTGCAAGTTTAATTCCTCTGGAGGTTGTTGGAATTCGTGCACTATTATTCTACCTCTTATCGATTCAAGTTATTGAGAGCACAATCTTGTAAGAAAGCAAGGTCATATTTTAAGCATCCAACTTGCTGCGTGAGTTTGGCAGATAGCGCGAAATAATCGAGGGAAACGATGGCTGAACTTTTCGTTAGTAATTTCTTTTTTATTCTCAAATGATTCGTGACAGTGATAGGCTCAGATGAGAATAGGAAATTGAATTGACTAGGTATAACGGAGTTTTACTTACTTGAACGCCAATCTACATAAGTACACTGCAAGCCGCCTTTCGGCGTGTGGCAGGGGGTGCAAGCACCATGGCTCTAATTCACTAATCGATTGCTTTCGCGTATCGTTCGCGGAAAAACTCTCTCGCGGAATTCTTGAAACGACTTGTTCTAGCATCTATTTCTCTGATTTTCCTCGCTGTATCAGAACGGCCTACGTAACATGGGGGACGCATTATGTCAGTTAAATCATCTGTGAACGTGCTTTCTCTAAATTTATTAAGTAGATTTATCCTTTGTTTAAGCCTTCTTTCTTCTAAAAATTCCCATCCCGCGTCCTGAAGCTTTTGCGTAACACTCACTGACTTTTAGTAACAATTCTTTACGAAACGTATCGCCTTTTGCTGTACTTTATCTAATTTCCGAATACAACATTTGTCTGTAGGGTCCCATACACTACACGCATATTTCAAGTGAGGTCTGACCAACGCAATTACGGCGGGAAGTTGAATTGAATGTCATAGAATCAGAGTCTAAGAGCATTAAAATGTCTTTAGTATTTAAAATTAAAGGTTCATCGCCCACTAATAAAATTTTGGTTAAAATATACACGTATATCGTGGAAAGGTAGAGAGTCAGTTACTACATCTCTGCGTTACGAAATTCGTGTCATTTCCGGATTATTCTCTGAAATCAGCGGGGTTTTTCGAGGATTAATTTGTCACCAACTAAGTCGAGGAGTTTCAAGAAATTCCTCGAGTTTTATCTCCCATTTTGTTTTTTGACCAGGTGAATGCCATCGCCCTTGTTAGTATTATTATTATTATTATTAAGGTCTCTATTGAGGCGAGATTGAGACTAAAAAGTCTTCTTCCATCTAACCTGTCGTCAATGTTATTATTAAAACATGAATAAATTTGTAAATATTAAATGTTAGTAAGTACTTGAAGTATAATTAAGTTTCATTTCATTAATTTATTCTAAAGATTTTTGTCATCTATGTTTATTATGTGTTTTTTATTATCGTATCTTACGAAACATATGACGATTGAGTACGATAGTGTTCTACTTTCGTCTCTTGTAAAATTATTGTAATTTTTGCCTAATTCCTTCGACAAGATAGTAATGAAAAAGCGAATAAAGGATAAATGCTCAAGAATGGCTAAGTAATCTTTTGTGAAAGTTCTTTCAGTGCGTCTGAAAAGAGCTGGTGAATAAACCTGCCTTTCTCAGTTGGCCAAGCTAAAGATATAATCATAAGGTTCAACGTGGATTGTTAGAGAAAAAAGCGTAAATGGCTACACATAAAATGGAGGAGGAACTGAAGAAAGAAATTAGCTGAGGAAACTTAATGCAAGTCAGAATGTTAAGACACAAGTAAATGTTTGCGAAAATTCATTCTGCGATTTTTTAGTGATGTAAGGGAAATTATTTACATCCTTCGAGCGTGATTGAGTTTATGAATGAAATAGATTAATTTAGCTCAGAATTTTTTGTAGAAATTCTAATCTAATTCTGTAAGCTAAAACAGTTATCTTCGATCAGACGGGGAGAGGAAAGATGTTGTGTCTGAAAAACATGTAACTGTAGGCAAAGGTAATGCAAGATGATGAAATAAGATCCTTATCATCGATTATTCAAGGGATAGAAAGAGATTTTAAAGGAAATAATAGTCTAGACCCCTCTCTCTAAGGTAAGCTTGGAAGGATAGATAAGGTCCGTCGTTAAAGGGAAACCTCAGTAACTATTTTGCAGCAAATGCTGCGTTTAATATCTCTATTGACTGTATCCATCTTTGTATCTTGGAATGGCATGTTTTATTGGCTTCTGTCTTTCGTATATGCAAGTGGAACATTTGCTCATCAATAAATATTCACGATTTCGCTTATGATAAGATAAACTTTTAATGACTGTAGCTCGCATGAAGTTTCTTCTTACAAATGCTTTTCATTCCCATAATATCATTGCTACTATTGTTAATAAATAGTATTGATTATATATCTGTTATATTTCCATGAACTGCGAATAATACAGGCCCACTTGAGACCGTCGCACCTCTACACCTTCGTACACGCGCTTAGTACAAATATTAGATCTCTCTTTAGATCGGCGTGACCTCGAATTCAGCACATCCAAAGGCATGTATCAGTGTACAGACCTTTTTCAGGCCAATAACTTCGAAATCGAGAAGGCTATGGGCGAGAGATTTATCTAATGATATCTGGCCTTGTCCTGAGTTGAGCACTCGGCAGGTTGGTGAGGTGACCTCTTCGAGTTGTATACATGTTGTGTGGCTTAAGTTTATTCTTTTCAGAATCAAGATCACTGTTTATTCTTGTTAGAAACACAATAAAGGATTCTCAGTCCTTCCCCTTTAAGTGAAGATTGTATGAAATTTTTAATATACTCTATCTCGGTTAACTTTCTTTTTTGGTAATGCTTTAAAGCTGGTTGTTTTCATCTTTGAGCTGAGATATGTATCTATTTTCTTAAATCAATGAACTAGTAGGTATACAATATTTCATGATTTAACATAAAATATTAGCCTTCTTATTTTGTGCTAATAGGTTCCGTGTTAACATAAATTGCATCACAGATGACGTTTTCTAAATTGGCAGTTAATTTTTCCATGCGCAGCATCCATCAGGAAATGGAAGATATCAATCATATCAGGTAAATTAGATCCCCATTCAAGTTAGATGCATTGAGTAAATTTGTCCCAATGAAATCAGAGCTATCGATCTCCGAAGGAAGTCTGTCACTTGTATTTCTTTTTAAAAATATTTAAATACATGCTGAGAATTCCTATGACCTAACATTCTCCTCAGTTTTTAAATTATGAAAATCCGCAATCTACAATGTAATCGGTATAATGATGAAATCTATTTAAACACTATTTTCCAACGAGTTCTTGTATGACTTCTTTGCCTTTGAGTCCTTGTATTCGCGGAAAGCTACCGAACAGCTAAGTAGGAAGCGCGTTCGCCTTTGTGAAAGCCGTCCTGAGTTCGATTCCCGGTGATAGCGCCTATCTGCGAAATCAACTTAAGCAGTTGAAGCTCTCTTAGAAAAATGTTTCTGTTACTTTGCTTTACTTTTACTTTTGTTTGTTCGTCTATCAATAATTGGCTCAGTTTTCAAATTTAGATTATCCCTCTGTTTTATTCTGGATAATGTGCTTAAACAATCATACGTGTGTCCCGTGTAAGCTCAACTTTACCTGCTCTCATAAAGTACTTAGTATTTGCTATTTCTCGAATTTTAAAGTTTACGGCAGCGTTTACATGTCTGCAAGTTACGGTTCGTGTTATGAGGTTGTATAATTTCTTACGTAATGGTATTTCTAATTTCGAGATAGTTCCGTATGTCAGACAAAACTTGGGATCAAAGGATAAATAGCATCTCTCGTCAAAACATACTAACGCGAAATGGCTGAGGCCCTAGCCTCTCTGCTCTAAATCTTCCCCAGGAATATGAGTGAGGAGTTCATCCTTCGCTTTCAAAACAACCCAACACGGAAAGTTCGCCACCGAATCATCATACACAAAGTGGATCTCTGGCCGAAAATAGCTCTCCTCAGGCCTCTCTCTCTCTTAAAGCTAAGGAAGAAATATAGAGGACCGCTTAGGGCTATTCGGAACCGAAAATGTTTTAGATATTAGTCTCTTCGTTTCCTAATTGCTTGTTATGTCTCTTAAAAGGTGGGAAAATAAACGTTGGGTCGATAGTGTCGTTTCTTCCTATGAAATCTGCCTTGGGGTGTAAAAAGTTTTGAGATATTCTTCGGTGAACGTCTGGTCGTCGCCTCGCTCTCGGCGTGTTGATTTTCGAGAAGTCGCAGTTGATTTTTTCATGTTTGTTTAGAACAACTTGTTTTTACATTGCGAGCGTTTTGGCTTAAAATTGATTCGGATTCAAGTCTGATTTTGATCCGTTTTTGTGGATGGGTTAGATTCCCGCGAAGAAGTTCTTTCAAAATTTCTTAGTTGTAAATGGCTGCGAAAAAATGTCTTCCTTTGTCGCAACGTTTTACCGCAGCTTTAACGGGCCCCTCTTTCGATTTGGAGAGACACTGACTTGACTTTCTGGCGGAAAATTTAGGGGAGCGCTCCGTTCCAATCGAAAGTTCTTGTACGTCGATGGAGATTAATTAATGAAATTCCCTCCTCGATGATTGTTCTTTCCCTTTCACCCTCCCTTTCTTCGTCATTTCTCTCGTTCCCGGCTCTCTCAGCTACCTCTATTTTTCCACCCATCCGTGTCTGTTCCCAGCCCTCTTTCCCTATGGCCTTCTACCCGTCTTACATACTCTACCTCGACCTTTTTTCCTTCCCTCTCCCATTACTCAGCCACCCTTTTATCTCCAGCTTCCTCCCCTCCCATCTCTTTTCATCTTTCAATCGCTTTCTCTCAACCTTTCTTCTCCACCCTCTCGCTCGTTGCCTTTATCAATTATGTCGGGTCTATCCTCTCCTCAGAGAGCGTCTTATTTTTTGCGTGCTCAAATTATTGGGATGAATAGGTTCGTGTCTTTTCCATTATGAGAACCTCGGGACGTAGTTTCCTTAAAAGATATATTTTTTCTCCGCCATATACTTAATTAAGAGTTTTTATATTATGTCGCTATAAATCGGGAGTAGTTTATCGATCTCCTTCATTTCCTCTCTAACGCATATCATGTAGTACAGCTTTCGGAGTTATTTGAGAAGTTGATGCTATAGAACTTCTAAGATTTTGATGTTATGAATGTAATTTTAGTTATTAGCAGCCATTCACATGATGACTGTATTTTATGGATTATTTGGAAACCCCTGAAAATAATCATATCATGACACAGGTAACAGTGATCAAGGAAAACCATCATGTACAGAGTATGATATCAATAATAACCAAAGGTTCCCTATCGAAAACAATATGAGTTTAAATAAAAGCAATACATTATTTGAGTTGAATTTTTAAACGAGATTCGATCAAGTTCAGCTATCAGCAATTTCGTTTAGTGTGTGTATTGATGAACCATTGCCGTTAAATTGTAAGAGATTTAACTCTTTGTATGGTAGGATTGTAAATGAGAGTACTTTTGTTATAGCGATGAGTGCTCACTCTAATGGCAAAAAATAAAAAGCAACCACTTTGACCTACTTTATGATATTAACGGCCGGAGAGTGCTTTTTATCATATGACTTTGCTATCTATCGATGAGTGCTTCCGTAAACAGTAACATGTGATGATGAAACCGTCATAATGCATTAAGAATTGTCAGGACCAAAGAACATACCTTGAAGCACTTCTTAAACTGCCTTTTGTGCCTGAGACTTCTGTTCCTGACTTCTTTGTTTCTTCAAAAATCCTCCAATCTAATGGAATCTTCCATCTACAACTAATCTTTTCTTCTCTCCATGCATCTTGCCAATAATACATGTGCTCGATATTCTTTGGACACGGAAATCAGTCTTACCTTGTATCGCACGGTTGGATGTTTTCCTTCGGCTAATCCACAGTCGCATGTCGTGAATTCACGTCTGTCTTAGACAGTTTCCGATAGTTTTCCTCCATGCAATCCCTTTCCTTCCTCTAATAGAAGAGGCCAATAGAGCGGAAGTCACGGCTGTGGATTTATAAATGGCTCTCCCAACAGAAGAGAGGAATTTTCAGGAGTTGCGTGGGTTCATTTTGATCGTTGCGTGTTCGAAGTATATCACGCAGTGGAGCACCAAAATACCCCCTCAGCGGGGTACCACCTTAGGGTAGAAAATATGACTTCCCAACAGTAGATTTTCGTACGTATTTTTCCTTGTTGGAATGAGTCATATGATGGAAGCCCCTCTGCTATCAAGGAAAATAATGTTACCTTGTAGGAAATTGTTTCTGTTGCCCACTTACGATTTAAAGGTGCGTGGCTATGTATATTTTAGGACAACTCTCTGATTCAGATTTGTTCCCCTTGTCCTTACAAAGGAAGGTTATTTCCTTTACATTTTCGGCTGTTGAATTTCTTACAGAAATGGAATCATTTCTTTTTTCTTTTTTGTATTTTTTTCTTTCTGTGTGTTCTTTCCATTTTTTTTTGTTTCTTAGGTAAGGGTATACTTTTCTCGTGATATTTGTATTTTAGAGACCATGAGCAATAGAATGAATTGTATATATTGGAGTTCATTAACTTGCCCATTATTTATAACACTCAATTTTTAAACATTTGAAAATTTCAATCTGAGATGCAAACATGTTTTGTATATTACGTCGAAGTTAGCTTGGGGTAACCTGTATGAAAATGAAACCTTCAGCAGCCTTCTAGATATCAGTATATTTATAAAAATAAGTTATTTTGATCCAAGGTAAATAAGTTTATAATTTTTGTGAAATATTTTGAAAATCCTGTCGTCATCGAATCACGTTGATATTATATTAACGTCAAGAAAATTTCTCATATTGTTTCTATATAATTTAATTAATGTTGTTCGAGCAGTCAGCCACCAAGATTCAGAAGAAACGTTAACCTATGAGTTTTTGTTTTCTCAGAGAGATTATCAGTGACTTTCTTTATATCTTCCTTACTACTTGTGTGTGACCTCGTGCGTAGACTCAATGTAATTTAAAGAGAGACCGTGAGAATTCTTCGCTGTCATTGATTTCGGAATGGTAGTGTTACTTTAAGCGTAGAGATTACCTTACCGGTATGTGAGATTAAAGACCCTTTTCTTATCGTTCACGGTGTAGAAGGAAACACTTGTAAGCAAGTAATGGTGTTTTTTTGTTGGTTATAGCATTGAGGAACAATCAACTCATCGAGTTAAACCGTGTAGAGAAATCTCGAAATCTTTGATGAAAGAAAGTTCGTGTGTGGCTATAGCATCTTTATAGTTACGTCTCCGGCCATGAGGGTTTAACAAAAGCTATCATCCCAAAAGAGGTTCACTCCGGGGCCCTGAATCAGGACGTTTGTGGTCCAAAAGCAGCATCGGGTTTCCTCAACTGTTCTAGGAAATAGGTTACTTTAATAAATTTTATAGAATATCGCTACTTCTTTCATAGGCTAAAAGATGTATTCAACGGTTTAAATCAGGTTATGTATGCATTCTTAAGTAGAAGTAGGACTTATTTAAGCTCAAGGACGTATACAATTCTCGTATGTTGTCAGTTCAGGGAACAAAGCCGGAACGAAATACCACGAATACAAAATATTATCCTTCATGATGTCTGAAAGCACAGTACAGGGATGTACGCAATTCAACGTCATGTCTTATAATTTTGTACAAGTAAACAGGGTCATTTGCGATACAGTTGGCAAGTCAGATTAATTCATTTCTTTTTTCTTCAAAGTTTTGAAGTTTTTTATTCTCAGCAGCAGCAGGACTGATTCTATGGTCTTCAAAGAAAATGTCTGTAATCATCACCCTTTCGATTATTTTTCGCGTTTCGATTATTTCATTTAAATATTCCTTGCCGTAAATTGGTTTTCCTTTTAGCGATTGAATATACACATTGTCCTATCAAGAAAGAAAGACTATTTCTTCTGCTGGAGGTTTCCTCTATTTTGCCCTCATACGCTCTCTTTATATTTTCTTATAAACCAATTATTTGTCATCTATTTCATGATATACGCAATATAATCTCCGTTGTATACTTTGAAACATTTTTTTGATACATCTCTTTATCTTTTCATCGAATTCTTTAATTTACTACTGTTCAATAACTAAATAAAGAATAATTCCTTTGTTTTATTCGAATATGTGACACTTAAATATGGATCTAAATTTTTGTTAGTTGCCTAGAACACCTTCCACTGGAACTTGCTGACCAGCGCGATGCTTTAAAGTCGAATGTCAAATTCGTAGTTTCTTTATTAAGGTCGTCGTCAGATTCTTTTAGTTTGCATAACCTTTCTCCCCCGCGCCATTGTTTTGCCTAATGAAGATGGACCTCTATTTTGGCGACCGGTTAGTTCGCACCGTGTAGATATCCCAGAGATGAGTGATAGCATCTCGGAATTAGTGCCGCGTTCTTTGGTGGCGTCAAGCTGCCATGCCAGTCGTTCCAAATGTGGCTTCTCCATCCTCGCCGACCTAATCTGCTATCTCGGCCTTCCTCTCCCTAACCTTTTGTTCCTTTCCCAGTCCCTTTCGCTGCCTGGACCCGCTTAATGAGTCTCTTTTTATTCCGGAGTAATTATCCGAAAAGTTGCTGCACGCGACGTGAACACTGTGGTCAACGACGTGTGAGTGCATTTCTGCATTTCGCTGGGTTTTCGTGTAGTGGTTTTTCCTTCCTATGGAAGTTATAGGGAGAGATGGAATTCGCATTGGATTTTTAGATTAAGAAATTGTGTGCTTTCGTGAAGCCCAAAAATATGTTTGTTTCAGTTGCCTTTGCATCTTCCCTCGATGATCCTTTTAGTACGTTTCCATTCTTTTGGCTTTCAAATCAACACCGTGGAATTGTAACAGAAACAGGTAATAAATCATCTCTGCATTCTGGTAGTTTATTTACTATGGTTCATAAGTACGGCCATTTTCGTTAAGACTTGCATGTTTACCTGTTGGTTTAAATTATAGTTCAATTTTGCCTGTAATTCTTTTCCCTTTTATTTAGCTGAGCCAATAATAGAAAAGTGCTTGGTTACTGATCTAACATTCTTTTGACTGTAACGCTTAACATGATCAGAAGTATTATCTAATGGGTCTTCTTTTCATCTTCATCACAAACCTGATGTACGTAATGGAAATAAAACGCTTCGCATACCTATACTGAGTATTTGGTATTAAATTATATTTATTGATAAGAGTTTTAGACTACTGAAACTGGTAACCCATTTATCTATCTGAGACAAGCATCCAGTGTATTTCTATGATATAGGTTCCCCTGGAATAACTGTCTAAAAGTCGTAGATAACTATTTAGTTCTGTTTTTATAACTTAATAATGTGATATTTTTTCAGGTGAATTTTTAGTACACTTAAATTGGGAAAAACTTCGCTTTGGGGCACTTCGCCAGTGGAGCTTTTTCAGAATGGTCTTTTCCTTATAATGCTTCTGTTTTTGTCCAGAAAGTTTCCCATAGACTAGACTTTTGTGACTAGTTCCATTTTTCCTTATAGGTCTGCATATTCCTATGTTACTGCTAGATGGTTTACGTCTTCTTCCATGGAAATTTGCCTCCCTAGATTCAATCCTGAAATGGCTTATGATCTATGGCTAGCATCCCTACCCAGCTCTTCTCTAGGCCTTCCAAGGCTTCCCTCACTCGTAGAACATGTCATCGAGGGCTTCATCGGGCCATCCTTCTCTTTCTCTCTTTGGATACGGATTTCCGGAACCTCCCCCTTCCACCCCGCCCTCGTTTCTCCATCTAGCGCCTAGATGGCGTTCAACCTCACTTATTCAATCAGTTATTAGGTTTCCTGGGTATTCCATCGTTTTGTCTCCTTTCCTTAGACCTTATATTCTGCAGAACTATCCGAGTTATATTTGTCACTGGAGAGGTTATGAAACGTACCTCTCCGGGTATATTATTGCCTTTCAGTAAACAGTCTATTTTCGAACTTTCATTTAGTCAAAATTAAATGTTAATTGGAATGCTTTGAGAATTATATGCTAATAATATTGTCCTTAAATCCAGGCTGACTTTGATTGCTTTTGGTTCAGAAATAGATGGATTTAAATGCCATAATAACTGTCGACATAATGTTCGAAGTATTTTTCTTAGTAGAAGGTGATTATTAGTAAATCACCCACAGAAAATAAAAATTCTATTCCTGATTTTACGACTGTCCTCCATTCTCTGGTTTTCTGTTCTATATTTATTTTAAATAGTGAGTTGATGTTGGAAGTTAATATGTGTATTGCGTGTAATGTCCTTTTTCTTTATGTCAGGGTATAAACTTCAGCGAAATCCAAATAAAAATTAGGTACTTGGGTGTAGGCCGTTCAGTTAACCTGAATGAATATTGATGTATTTTTTTCCGGTAATGATACCGCCTAGATGGCGTTCAACTTCACTAATGCAATCAATTATTACGAGGTTACCTGCGTATTCTGTCATTTTGTCTCTTATTCTAGTATAATGTTAGATTTATTTGTAGTGGTTATTATTTTTTGTAGTTTGGATTGACAGATTTGGCGAGTTTGCCAAGTATATTTGCCGTTTGTATGCATCGAAAGTTTTTCGTTTTAATTGAAGGTATGCGATATGTAAGTAAATACTCGGTCTACTCCAAAAATATTGGTAATAGTCCGTTTCTAGAATTCTTTCAGAGTATACCATGCCTTGACCAAACTTTGTCATAGCTAACATCTGATGAATTATACTTAGCATGAAAATATCTAACTCGCAAATATACGTATTAAAAAAGTGATGACGGGATTAGTTCCTCAATTATAAGCAAGACACAATACCATTTATCAAGTGCCTAAGAAGGAAGTGAAGGTGTTTGTATACTCATTTTAATACTATTTTAGGCTGACACAGTGCTTTTTTTTAGTTGGAGATGCCTTGATTTAATACTTGAACTTAAGAAGGCTGGCGAAGGCAATTATAGCAAAGGATTTAGTTTTGCTCGCTCACGCTCTACCTCGTCGGTTTCGATTCTTTCCGCAAATTGAACCGAAGTCGAATAAATCAACCAATACCAAAAGGTAGATTCGTATTCTCTCTTGCCTAATCTCTTTTCGATTTGAAAAAGTCGCTCTTGCGGTCGTTGCCGCGTGCCGAATCTCCTTTCATCCCTTTTTCCAAACGGATTAGATGCAGGTCCAGTCTCTCGATCCCTGCTTCGGAAAAAATCCTCGCCAGCCGGTGGGATCTTCGAAGCCGCATTTACGGTTCGGTTTTCCGAAACAGGATGGCCGTTCCGCAAACTGGGTTAGCGGTTCCCCTTCTCGACGTGTCCCACTTCAACCTGTCCCAGACTTCCGAGCTTCTATCGCCAGATCGCATTCCTCATTCAGTGGAAACGAGTCCGATTAACCCGAGGGCTTCATCCCCGTTTTTCTCCGCTCCGCATTTGTTTTTGTTGCGATGGAAACGCGAAGGATCGACGAATAAAAATGGAAGTTGGCACGCGTGCCTCCGCGCCTCGTTGATTCCAGCTCGATCATAATAGGCGCGAGTACTTTTAATCTTTTTTCGACTTTCGGAGATTGAAATTTTTCGAAACGAAAGGTATAGGTTTTTCGGATTTCGTGTGTTGTTTTCTGATCTCCACGCGATGAGGAGATCTGTTTGCGGACGTGATTAATTTGAGTCCAAATTGATCAAAACGATGAAGCTTAGGGAATGAAGTTGGAGAGGAGTAGTGTTCGCATAAGTCTGTGGTTTCCTAACCTAAACGACCATTGTACCACTTCGCCATACCTCAATACCACTGAACTCTATCATCTACTTTAAAGTTGCGTTATGATTTTATAGCGTACATGAAATCGAATAAAATATATAATTTTTATATACTTTAATTTTTATTACTTTTAGAATTCCCTTTAGCTGCATTAGTTATACTATCCTCGCCTCCAAATCTCAATCGTGCCATCCCAAAAACCTCGACCCACAATTTTGAAACGCATCTAGTGTTTCAGAAAAAAGCCAAAGAATGGAAGAGTTAAGTCATTCTCAGTGTTCGATGTAAAGGTTTTCATTCACATCTTAAAATCCTACATTACTCTTATATATTGAAG